>JABASI010001754.1:0-23003 GCA_019776505.1 Tomocerus nigrus
AACTAGCTCTCCAACAAGGGACCTTCCTCTGACTACGATACTACGAAATAACATTTCCCCATTTTGGACTTTTGTGAGACAGTCAGTCCATGTTTAAAATCAATTGTACTTTCAGGAGCATTTTACTTCTGCGGAATATGAGGAGACTTAAAACTCCTAGAACAATATTACGAAATCTGTTTCAATAAGATTGGCCATGACAAATTGGTGGTCCCGAAAATCGTCCAACACATCATAAGCGCACAAAAGGACGAGAAATTTAAATATACAAGAACCATCACAGAATGTTGAGATTTCCTTCAAAATTCCTTTTTTAACTATTAATTAGTGGGATGTGAACGCCAGTTTTAAGCTGAATGACTCAAGTGTCTTTGGCATTATGCAAATAACATTTTATCATAATATTTGACATCATGCATAAAGGTAGTAATAATATATATATGTAAAAAGCTAGCATGCGAAAGAAATTTGTTTTTAAGCAATGGCATCTGTCTGTGGGCAACTTGATCGCATGAAATTAGAATTGGGTTAAGTTGATTGCAATTTGGAATGGTTGGTCGTCCGTGGAGAACATTGTCGATGGATGGTCCCAGGTCGGATAGATTGAATGTTGGTGAACGTCGTTTGACTCTTTTCTGTTCCTCTCACTCACTCACCCTGTTGAAAGCGTATAGGGAGATATGGCGCTCTGCTCGATCCGTGCTCTCTGAAAAGCAATGTGTTGGTTTCTACAGATGGAAGAGACAAAGTTGAGGAGAAGTTAAATGTGCGCAAGTAAGGCTCACATTTGACCCTACCCCAGAGTGTGTAGACCAATAGCGGGCAACGCTGCTGTTCGCAGCGACCCTTATCCTCTCCTGCAACTTCTTGTGTTGTTATGTAGTTGGCACTTGGTCCATCCACCACACACACATGCACACCGAGAGCGAGCGACGACACACATGCACACACTTGGCCTCACTCTCTCGAGCCACTTTGCTCGAAACCACCTTAGCCATTCAGCCACCAAATTCTCCTACCATTTCACTCCTTCCTTCCTCACTTGCGAATCTTGTGCACGCTCGATCTCACTATTCAGCTACGCTGCTCTGCTCTGCTCCGTTCATTCTCAATCTCAACACGTGCCAAATCCTCCAATTCTTACCATTCCTGTCTCTCCATAACTAACGTTGACAAAGCATTGTCCAAATGAGACTGTCCTGCCTGTCCCTCCTCTCACTCCACATCGTCCCCATCCGAATGATCAAATGCCATGGAAAATGTCACTTTTCTCTGGATACTTTTACACGCTGCGCGGTGCACCCAGACAACTCTCCAGCTCCTACAGTCCTTCCAAAACTTTTCTTCATTTATATAGACAGGCACCACTTACGTAATAAATAATACTAATCATTTTAAGACTTCATCCACCTTTTTGCAAGAAGGGGAAGCAAAATTTTCTATTTAAGCATCCGACGAAGTAAATGCAACGAGTCCCTTGCTGACCGTACATTTTTCACTAATACCTAAACTTGACCCTAATCCTGCATGACCCATGGGAGAGCAGACAAAGATATTCGGAGCATATGAGTTCGCATATTGTGCTTTCTGTTTATTGAGCACTTGGGTCTAATTACAGCCAACATTCTTCGCTAACATGTACACACATGTGAGCTCATTCCGGCAATAAGTCAATCCTCCACCCGCAGTTCCTACTTCTTCTTAGTCATGTTCTTGTCATGAATGAATAGCACTAATACTGTTGACTCTACACTCTCGCAGATATTACCGACAGTTCTTTGCAACTTCTTGATTTCCTTGAATGCATGCTCTATCCAAGTAAATCCTCAATGCCTTCGCTTATACAGCAGCAGACGCGATGATGAGTTCAGTTGAATAAAGAAGCAGATCGATTCTGTCAATTCATGCTAAAAGATATCATCATCAAAGGAATTCTACTTAAACATTCCATAAAAAACTTTATGGAATGTATAATTCACTTTTATAAAACTATGTTACAACACCTAGCTCTTTTCTGCATAGAAATTTTTAACACATCTAAAAGATATAGCACACGTAGGTATCTATAGTTGCTATTCAAAATGTAAATAATTGACAATCAAACTAATTTTCTGAAGAACGTCTTGCAACTCTGTCCATTTATGTGAAGAAAAATTCTGCTAACGAAATGCTTTTGATGAATGACAGAGAGCTAAAAATCACTGTTTTTGTATTTATTTACCCTTTTTGCGTTTTAGTAAAAATGCTAGGAAACAAAAAGTAAAAAAGGCTACCATTTCCTTATTTATTATGCATATTTAGGCGTAATATATAGTTGTCAAATGAGTTACTTTCCCCGTTGCCTTTCATAGATTGAATGTTTCAGAATGATTCATCACCTGTAGATAAAAAGCAATGAGCAAAACAAGAAAAAAGGCATTGTTTTAAAAAAAAGATGCATTTTTATTTTTTCTAAAAGGGTACTACTTTTTTATTTTTTTTTCTAAAAAGGCATTGTTTTTTGTCCCTGAGTGAACGAAAATGTCACTGAGCTATTCAATGCAGAAGAAAGGCTTTTAAAATTTTACTCCAATCCGGTAAAAGTATAATAATTGGACTATAACCTACCCGTGGAAGACTATATATTTCACTGTAATCGGGTTTTTCATGGATTTTAATTGACATTGCAGTACGATTCGTTCTTGTATTTTACTTTGCGACGGATTAGCATCTAGTAACAAATCCATGAGATTGGATTTTCCATTTTGAATTAATTATTCTTTTCAATGTCAATATGCCTTGAACTCCACTGTATCCAGACTAGTTAAGCTTTCTACTGTCACATTTTTTTCCCTGGACGCGCCATATTAAATAATATATGGCTTATGTATCTTCGTTATTATTCGGATGTCGATTTAAATAAAGTCAATAGCTAGCCCTGAATACAAGGAAGTAATGAATAATGCATACATAAAATTATGGTCGTTACTCAAAAACTGATTTATCAGCGAGGGAGCTCATGTTCATGTCATGTCTTCAATGCAGTTACGTAGTTACGTATACATCTCCGACATGTAGTCAGTTCAAATTCCGGTGACGCTGAATAACTTTGCATATTATTGTAATCGACGTTTTAATAGACAATCTACATTCAGCAATTTGATTTCACCTTTGATCGCACATTGTAAATAAATTCAGGCGATGGCAATTTCTATCAGATTGAATGAGCAATGAGCGAAGAGATTAACCTTTAGAATGAGATTGATGAGATGTGAAACGAAGACGACAAGAACAATATCGCCCTTGCTCTTCTTCCCTTCCTGCCCTTCTCGCTAATCTACTTACAAGCACATTTAGTTTCAATTTCAGAAGCAATTTCGCTTTTCTGAGAACGATGCTATTTCTCGGGCATGATTATTTGCAATCCTCTGTGTAGGTAGCTACGAATGCCATTGGGAAAGCTGTGGCATATGATGGAAATGGTAATTAACTCCTGAAAACGATTCCATTAAATCAGAGACTTTTCCCATAGTGTAGACAGATATGTTGCCAATGCCATACATAGAAACATTTACATCTTTATTCTTTTTGCACCATGCATTAAGTAACGCATCATGTACAGCTTGCAAGGATGGACAACTTTTAAGGGCAAATAAAATCAATATCTTAAAATAAAGCTCGTTTCTTACATAATTGCAGCTAGGAATATGCCAAGGACTGTTGAAAAGCGCTAGAAATTATCTCATAATCAGCAAAATCATCGGTGGTCGCTTAATTAGCACTCAAGTAGAAAACAAATTAATATTTACCGTGCAATGTAAACTTTGAAGACGATTCTTATTATTTCGTCATTGTCATTGTGTATGTGTATCCAGGCAAGACGCTACTTTTTACACACCCGCCGTGACAGTTAAATACGTGGCCTATATAATTTCAAACACCAATAACAGCTCTAATATTAATTTAATCGTAACATGATAGTTCCGGGTTCGTATTTTTCGGAAAGAATGTCCATATACGCTGAGCAGCTATTAAACATTATTTGTAACTTAACTAAGCACCCCTTGCCTTGTAGCAGTGAATGTCAATGCCAATTGCCAAGTGTACCAGCGGATTATTTTCTACATTTTCTAATGCTGATTGGTGGGATGAGGTGGCTGATAGTGGCTTTTGAGTAAATAGAGCATGACGTTCTCAAAAGTTGTGGGAAGCGTCGCCATAAACCCTAACTTCGGCTTATCAGCATTGACTTGATTGATTCGGTTTTATTAGTATTAAAGTATATGTCATTTATATTTATAATGGAATGTAAAACCGTTCTAAGAATAGTCTCAAAAAAGTTTTTTCAACACGTATATTTTCAGGAGGTGCAATATCAATGAAAAAAAAATTTCCAATCCAAAAATGACGAAACAACTATGCAAATAATTAAACAGCAGCGTATATTTAGGTGATTGAAGTTCTCTTCCGGTTTTATTATAGTGTATAAAGTATATTACTTATTATACATACAATAATTAGTAGATTTATAATGGAAAACTTAATTAACAATAAGATCATCGTATTTTTAGGGATTTTTTTACAAAAGCTTTAGACGGATGATTCTTCAAATATTTGCAGTTGTTCTTACATGTTTCAAAATGAATCACAGTCTACTTAAATTTTAATCCATAATGCATATAATTTTGCATATAATGTACTGAATTAAAGAAAAAAAATCTTTGCATTACGAAAAAACTATGGCATAATACTAAGTGGAGTTTTTATGGTAAAGTATAATATGTAACTATCTAATACGTTTGCCTAGTTCTGCGTGGATTTTAATGGTATGAAAATGTTTTGGTCTTTACGGGCTGTTTTACATTTTCACTTTGAGGATATTTATATTTGATGTCAATAAGTTTAGCCAGACTTCAATTCCTTCACTTCAGCCGTCCACCAACATTTTTTGTCATTGTGACAGAGTCATTGTTATGTCTTGTTGGTATTCGTAGAATTACTTGACATTATTTTTCAAGAATAGGGATATCGGAATTACATCAAATGAGAATGGCAAGAAGCTCTCATTTTTGGCCACTTTACTTAAGCTAAAAATTTTAACGCTTGGAATTCACATTTTCATTTGATTTTCGGTTTGGTTGCACTTTATAAAATTACGTGTCTTGTGCATGTTACGACTAACTAACGAGCTCCATAATGGGAATCTATAAGAGTTGGCAGTATAGTATACCAGTGTACTAACCAAGAGTGGAAATAATAATTCTGAAAAAAAACCAAAGCATTTAAGCTATTTTCAGTTATTTAACTATCATACAAAAGGCAACTGACTAAACGTACAAGTAAATTGCATAGAGACTATCCGTTACATGTTATTTATAACTAACGAAGGACATTATACTGTTTTTTTTAGTTGTAATGTAAACACCATTTGATTAGTATTACACGTTATTACATAACATCAACCAGGTAACTAGAAAGTACAATAATAAATAATCAGAAGTCAGACACCAATGTCCGTATTTCGACCAAGCACAAATAATGTAGTAAATATAATGTAAACATTATGCTAGACTATTATGCACCACAAGTTTTCCATTTCAACCAAATATGAAACGACATAAAATAGGATCTGCTTTCATATAAACATAATATTATTATTATAACTGTCGGAGTACCAAAGGAAGAGATAATGTGTTCTAAATTAAGTGCACGTGACGTTACTACCAGCTACAAAGCTTAATTTCTGAAAAGTACACAGCAGCATAAATTAATATATCTAATTGGACAAAGAAAAATCCTCTGCACAAATAAATACGTTCTTAGCCAGGCGATTTTACATCTTTGGCATAAATTGGTAAACACAAAAGTCTACGAAATACGCAAGTGTCATTTTTACAAACTCTTTATACTTTTATTATGTTATGCTCATGTTTATGACTTTTTTTCAATGCAATCGTTTCCTTATTACTTATTGTATAAAAATTTCAAATAAATTCACTAAAATTTCGATGAGCATTAATGCAAAACAATTTTACAACTTTACAGTTACAGTTTAAATTTCAATCAATACCATGCACTTGAATACAGCTGGTATAATCAGACATTCAATTCAGTCCCATTGAATTCAAAGGACGACTATAGTAATAACTGCATATTATAACAAATACATACATGTATTAAATTTTAGGAGTAGCTCCCTTTCTACAATGATATGTGAGGATACTTGCAAATCTAATAGAACTGGTTAGGACACATCAAAGAATTTGAAAATCTACCAAAAGTCAAAATTGTCAGCTCCTACCAACAAGACAATACGTATCTTTGCTAAGTACTTTTTCTGCCCAATGCACCACTAACACAACAGGATGACTTTCGAAGTCTGCAACTAATAAATGTATACGTGGAGTAATAATATTATATTTACTACGTGTGTGCCTAATTACAATGCGTTACCTACATCTAAGGTTATTAAATGTATACGTGGGTACAATAAGTAATACTTTTTACGAGATGAAAATTCTACACGGTAGGTTAGGTTAAGTTTTTATATAAATATTTATAGCTTTTCCTCTAATTAGCTAAATCTTCTTATAATCTATCTTCTGAAACAGCAACCACTATTTGATCCTCAAAATCAATTTCTTTCAACCAATTGTGACATGAACTGGATTTCAGGTCCCCGGCAAACAGTTACTTCTTACAGAGTCTTTGCGCATTAAATAAAACTCTACTTGTTACAATTTTAGGTATATTACGTACTTAAACACTACGCATGTAATCGTTCATATTATTATGACATTACTGTGGCTTGGACTGTTCATTTAGTTTCTGAGGTCATATGATTGCTTCCTGCTTAATAAAAATCACCACAATGGCTATTTCGATGTCTACAACTGTCTAACACCTGTCAACGAAAAAGCATTAGTCCTCAGAATGCACAAAAGTTTGATTACAAATACTCTTCATTGGATTGTAAGTGTATTTAGGTATCCTAATTATTATTTAATAAGAACTGAAGTTTGGCTGGAGGGCGAGAACCACTGAAAATTCAAAAGGGCTTAGCTGTCTAGTTCTGACCAGCAAAATCATTATAAATAAAACCGCCAAGTTGAGTTTTTGCTCCTTAGAACATATTTGTTGGGATCTCCCTATTTAGTTATTACAAATGGTTTTTTAGCAGTGGAATCCTTTATCTATATAATCTAGCTCCGTACTTAATACTAATTACTGTAGTGTACTACGCATCTCATTGTACATTTCAACCATATGATCATGAGTGTTACATATTTATATAGGTACTATATATATCTCACTAATTTGTTGAACAATTTGACGTATCAATCGTTCGATGCAGCTGTGGAGCTACTGAAGAATCACAATCACTAAACAGTTAAGGTTTACGTGCAGTCAAAAAAATCTTTCTCCAACCAGTTCATCCTTTAATTGCATTGTAACAGATGACGCTTGCCTTATTATTTGCTATGACTGAGCTATCTGATCCATCCACTACTATAATCCCCTCCATCTTAATTATATTTACTTTAAATTTAACGCCCACTGTTTTGAAAAATTTTGTTTTTTATAATTTTCGCGTGAAATAAATTAGACAATGCCAAAATTTTGTACCAATTTTTAAATCTCAGAAAGCAGTATATATTACATACCCCTTTTAAATTTTAAAATTAACCAAGATCACTAATTTAAGAATTAAATTACTGTAGTACTAGTAGTTTTTGAAATTCAAATGAATTCATAAAACGTGAACAATATAAAACCTAATTTCTGCACCTATGCATTACATTACAATTGAAACATTTGTGTTACTGGACATTATAGATTTTTATTTAGCACCTTTACCGACTCCGTTTGCTTCCTTAGCAAATAATGTATAGATATCATCGAGAGCTCTCTTGATATTGTTTGCGAACCGTGTAGAATCCTTAAATATAAAAATAAAATAACAATTAAAATCATAGCATTAATAATAAGTTTGCATTCGTTTTTATTGCAATAAAACGAAAATTTTAAAATGGCACTTACAGTCTCAGGAGAGCTCTTTTTCGAGGAAATGTGGAAAAATAGAATATCTTCGCCAGCAATAATATAAGATACTCCATATCCATCATCAGCAACAGGACCAAAGCCACCTCCAGCTGAAATACAATCCGGATGAACAGTCAAGTCTAGCCTGCTCGTTTGTCCATGCGGCGTCTGAGATGTCGATAATCTCCAAGGCTCACTTAATACCTCCTACAATTACAAAAAATCATTTTCAGCAATTCAGTCACAAATACACATTGCATTTTGTGTTTACTTTCCAGATATCCCGTTGTTACCTTAAGGAAAGGAGAATCAATCTCTAAGTATTTCGAAATAACATAAAGACAAAATAAATGTCTGTCAATTCCTTTTCCGACCATGGCGTTCTGGTAACCTAACTGATGCTGCCCACAAGCCTTACGTAACAAAATAATTTTCTCCTCCTTCTGCAAATTCACCAGAAAATACCAGTTAGGGAAATCCAATTTTTAACTGCTCAAAAATTAAATTATTGAAGTTTCTTACGCTGAGTTTAGGATCATCCATTGCGACAACCCATGCAGAAGATTCAATTGTACAAGGCCGAACAGTTTCAGTCCTGCCTTCTTTGAAAAGACGAGTCATTGAGGCTTCATAAGTCAAATTAAATTTCCCTGCGTCCTACAAAAACATCAAAAAATCGTTAATGGAAAAGTCAAATGCAGAATCGTACAGTAGTGTCAAGGGAGTAGGATCTTACTCGGTAGTATGCCAGCTGAAGGGTCATTTGAATGAAAGCGTCGGGGCTAACGCGACAGTTCTTCATGAAACCCTTGCCGTAATTGTTATACATGTATAACTTCAAATCCACGTCATTCAACAGTGCCAGAGCACATTGCGAAGAATACTCGATCGTTTCCAAACATTCGGAAGGAATCTCCCATTTCAGACGAGTTGGTTGAGGAAGCTCAACTTCAACTTGTCCCTTTGTGTTTCCATTAGCGTCATATCTAATTTCAGTTATTCAAATTTAAGTAAAGGGAGCAAGTTAAATACACATCACGAATCGTCAAAAAGCATCGAGTTAAATTGTTAATGAGTATTTGGAGCAAAGCAATAATTCACTAAAAACAGTACAGAAAACACCCAAGACTACAAAGGAATAAGCCCTTAGAAAAAGCCCGAATTTAAAAATAAACGAGGTAATCAGGTAATGGTTGGTTTTACGTTGTCCTAACACTTAGTTAAATTAGTTGTGTGATAGATTAGAGAGAGTTAAAAGGGACTCACAGTCCCTACCACCGCCACAGGCGCCACATAAGCTACCACAAGCCACCACACAATTACCCTAAAGGCAGAATTCTACTGACACTACATTTACCGACATCAAAATTCACAATTCCGGCCCCATCCGTCTTTTAGCAAAACACAATCAATCATGAGTATTTGGTTTGTCTAATTCTAGCACTATATTAGAAACATCTCCGTCCAAATATTCTCACATTACAATGCGACACAGACAATAAATTACAAAGGAAGCCCGTTCCCTTAAAACATTCAGTTATAACAATTCATAGTAAAGATTTGTAGGGCAGCTATCCACTTTCAATTGGATAACAAATCACATTCAGCACAGGAAAAGGAAATTGAATAAGTAAGATTATTGTGCTCACAACTGGAAAAGAGAAATCACATCAAAGAAATCTGTTTCATTATTAAGTTCTGCAGCATTTAACATACATTGGAAATGTTAACCACAAAAATATTAATGATGACAACATGTCAAAAGTCAAACAGTTAAAGTCATTTTTTGTCAATTAAAAAAGCATATAAAACCAACAATTAATTTTAGGCCAAAAATTCGTATCACAGTTTTTAATTCGTTTTACCCGAGACAATATTCTTCAGCTATGCAATACTCCCACAAGTGACCCATAATTGGTGCATCAGCCCTTTAAAAAATTCCAACTGCCATTGTAAAATCTCACATTTTTTTTACATCTTTCATTACTAACATAACATTTGTATTTTTAGCCTGTGCACATAATTAGTGCACTTTTACTTTTTGATTACGACGCAGTGATTACTTTCAACTTTTCCTAATAAACTATGGATTTAATAACCATAGAATGTGGGCGGAGAACTCTCAACTATGATTGGGCCAAAATTATGGCATGGGCCTAAACACTATTTAAGCATTGTGTTATTATCATAGCGGATAATGTGGCGTGTGAACCAATACACCCTAAAATAATCCCAAAGTGATTATTAATATTCGTATATATATATTCGTTAAAATAGTTCAAATGGTTAAAAAGCTAATAACTACTGAAATAAGTGTGCATAATGTTGATTTTTCCTCCCTGGGAAAGCCAACCACCGTGATCAATACGCTATTCCTTTTATCCGCAAAGAAATATTATTTGAAAATTAATATAAGAAACAATCTGTAACCGAGTATTTAAAATTGGGGCAAATAAGATTGTAAGAAAGAGCATGTTTAAACTGAGTACAAATTACAAATGAATCATTTGCTTTGCGATTTGGTTTGGTATTATTACCCCCTTTCAATGAGATCTTCAGATAAGACGAATTCCCACATATGGGACATTACCGCCGCATCCGCCCTTACAACAATAGAAAAACGTATTGAAAATCAAATCATGGACCTTTTTCAAATCTACTTATCAATATCCACAACTTTCTCATTTGACATAATAAATTTTTCTGTTCATTAATAGTAATAGAAATGCAATACCCAACATTGCAATACATGAAAATTTTAAAAAAAATGGCTATCTAGCCTTACCACGAGTGTTCGGAATTAAATCCTATCTGAAATTCAAAAACAAATCCAGGAATAATTATCCAGACCATTTTAATTTTGAAATCATATAGTAATGTGTACAAAGAATTTGGGGGAAAACTTACTCGTCCGTTTCTCCCAATAACAATGTTAAAGGATTTATCAAACCAACGGTCATAACCTTTTCCATGTAACATAGATCGGGCAAAGTGGTCCAATTTCGAACTGTCTTCCTGAAATCATGAAATAAGTCAAGCATGTAAAAATCGAGTTCACACATGGAAATACTTGTGCTTGAATGTTGAACTTTCATCATTGCATACAATTATAAGTGTATCAACTCATTGCATATGTTTCTGGCGAATGTTATTACATTTTGAACATCAATATCATGAGAATACCGTCAAAGTTACACTTTGATAAACCCTACTGTCATTCCAATCTTCAATATTATATAAGAACATACTAAAAATTCGATACTAAAGATTATAGGTATTTGAGGGTGTGGAACTATGAAATTCTCAAGGATAGACATTGACTTGTTTCCTTTTCTGGAATTTATGCATTCAATTACAAGTTAATTACTTTTTAAATGAGATACGGTTCTAATTAGCACTAGAATGAGAAAAGATATATATATATATAGTATGTAGTATTATTAAGGGGGCGCTGTATTAAAGAAAAAAACAGTGCGGTGAGCATGCTATTACTTAAACCAATTAGCCAAGAGATCATTAAGTAGTTAGTATATGAAGACAAAGAAACCCACAGGATCAAATTCGTAGTCTTCTTCATCAAGGACAACGACGAAAGCGGATTTTTCAATGACGTCCAAAGACGTGCGATTAACGCCCTTGGCGAAGAACTGGTGTCGCGTCTTTGCCCAATTAGTTCTGTCCCAAGCAGTCAAGGCAGCCAATTTCTCTTCTCCTTTCTCCGGTTCCGAATTGTCATCCAAAATTCTTTGGAATTGGAGCTGGAGTTCAGCCGGTGTCATTAGATTGGCTTTGCAGTATACGGGCATTTTGTAGTAACGTCCTTTCCAATAGACGGCGATGTGAGTGCTGTCGTCCATGTGCTGAATTCGATCAGTTTCGATTCCTGGAATACGACTTGTATTAAATACTCTTTCGTACTGCCACGAACACAGGGGGACCAGCCCTTGGACCATAATCTGTCAAAGTCAAACCACAAATTACATGAGCACCGCTGTAATCACTAATCACCTTTTGATACGACTAATGAGAGACAGTGAGCGTGTAGTTCTAAACAAATTAGTTTATTTAAATTGGGAGTCATTAAATCAACGTACTGGCTCCAACGTCTGTCTTTCTATCCCCCGCCGGAACATCAGCGCTCCGTAAGTGACGTTAGCAGCCCTGGCAGCTTGGACTTTGGTGGGATGGACAAGAATAGCGTCCAGTCCGTAGAAATTAGAGTTAACCATAATAGGGGATCTTCCTCTCAGATAGACGTACTCTTCCCACCAATCACTGACGTAGTTCGTAGCCCACCTGATAAATCACAACAACAAAAAAAAATAGAAAAATCCTTTCATCCATTATTCGTCAGAGCGTTTGCAATATTTTTAACGATTCTCGGAGATCACTTACCATGACTTTAATACTAAATAGCGTTGGAGCTTTGTTCCTATTCCTCTTTGGAACTCAAGTGCCAATTTTTCAATACGAGCGTATTGCTCATCATTTCGCAACGGCCGTACAGATCTCAAGTACTAAAATGTAAAGATCACATTGAAATATTACTACACGTGCATAGAGACTATACATATTTATACCTATAGGTCAATAGACATTGAAACCCACCGTCCAAAATGGGAAATACCCACTATAATAAAGAAATGATTGTTAAATGTAAGGACTATGGCACTTAATCTCCAAGCAGTTAAGATAATTGCGTTTTATTATGGGCATGAATGACTAGATCTATTCTGGCATGTGGAAATCAGCAGAAAGTTTTCATGTACTTGCGAATTTTACGCCACATTGCAATACTTTTCCTTTATTACTGGCTTCTGAGCATATTCACTCACCCGTTCCATGGTGTCTTCCACTTTTGGAAGCGGTAAAGATGGCAGGGATCCCTGGAAACTGTACAACATTGGCGTGTTCCATCCTGACAAAAGCTTGACGAGGCCCAACCAGAGGGTGGTCGGCCAAGACACTTTGCGACCTCGTCCCCTCTCTTCAAACATCCATCCTACGGTGAAAAAAAGGTGTAAACATTTTTTATGTTCCATGTAAAACCACGAAAGAGGATAAAAATAGTATGAAAATGAATGAGGTAGCAGTGGCTCACCTTTATACTGAAATAAGAGCTTAAGTACATGTCTCACAGTGAATATGGCCGAAGTCCATATAGCAGTTCCGGTGATTGTGACGCTTAATCCCTCACCCACGGGACCGCTACGTTAAAAAAGCCGAAAATATCAGTTTTTTACATTTTCCATTCATTTATAAGATGGAGAGGCATCTAAGGAGCTACTTCTGCATTTTTTTACTTTTTAATCCTATTTAAAAAGTACTCCTTACGTTATGATTAGGAAAATGCATTCGGCACAAGTGAGTAAGTAACGAATAGCATTGAAAGACACAAGAGTAAGTCAAACCAGTTTTATTCACGAGATTCAATAGAGGTAGGTAGATCGTTGAATAGAAAGAGGCTGCATGATAAATATGTCTAAAGTCTAAAGTCTACTCGGAACAGTCTAAAGTCTGTTCGTCGGACGGACAGAGAGAAATCTCATAATCAGTCTCTGCCATAAGGTTGCCTAGTCAAAAGCATAATAACAGTCAAATCGCAAATATTAGACATGCCTGGGCAAGTAGTTCTGAAGCAATGGAATCACTCCAAACGTCGGGTCATATCCTGCGTAATAAACAGAGCCTAAGGCAGCCACAGATACTCCAAAGCCTCTCAAAGATCCTGGATAAATCCCACAGCGAATGTTATTCTGCAAATCAAAAAAAACATCAACTCATTATTTTCGCAACAGGGCAAAGTACAAAGTTCACAATCTCCTTCCAATTCTAATGAATATCAATTATCAGCTTTCAATGAAAAGAATAAATATCACAAAACAGTATCCTCCTCGTCCAAGCCAAGCAGAGCCTACACAGTAGTTACAGTAGGTACAAGGCACATGGAAGCATCATACTCATACACACATCCTGTTAATAATCGTATTAGAGGATAATGCTGGCATTTGTATGTGCGGATTAAAAGATTACTGCTCCATTCGATTCTTCCAGCGAAAAATCTTATCAATTTAACTGTGTCATGAAATATCAAAATTGCCAATGCTCCGGATTTGATATGCCTTGTTAATCCGGTCCAACACATAGCAACATCCATTTTACATAGCGTCCTAGAAAAATCCAGTACACTCAAATAAAGTCTGGAGTCGACATGAAAATAATGAAATCCTCTACGTTCTACGCTCTCGTCTGCCTGTTCGAATAAACAGAGCAGATAAATGTGCCTTAACAATAATTTTAGTTGAGCAACACATGCGAAGAGGGTTTTTGCTATGATGCGCCCTGCATTAATGATGAGAACATTATCAACTGCTATATATTATAGCTATCTCTAATAATAATGAGCATCCTTCCTAGTCCTCGCACTGTGCATACAGCACACAACTACTTAACAGGTTTTATTGACTAAAATTCTCAAAAGGTAAGTGAAGTTATTTACACGCTCACTCTGTTTAATGAAGGCTCTGCTGGCTCTAGCGAGCCGATTGTTTTGCACAGAGAGAGAGAGATATGAATGATATGATTATAGGTAAGCTACTCTCATATGATAAGTAGGACTGTATAATGATGAAGAAGAGCTAAACTGAATGAATGTGTCATATTAATATTAGGTTGTTATAAATAGTAGGATCAAGTACGCTAAGCCCAACATCATATCCGCCATTTATTTACTACTACTACGTTTAGTTAGTAGTAGGTGGGCACGTCCTCTCCTTAGCAGAATTTCCATTCGAGCACTCTAATATTAACACAGACAGACAAAGATGCACACAGAGCTAACAACAAATCAACGCCAGTTCATTGAAACATTATCCTCGAGAAAATGAACTTTGGACGGACTGACTTTCATTTGCGATAAAACGAGTTTCGTACCTACTCCTACTCTCTTTCATCAAGTAGAATTCCTCGCATCCTCACACAATGCCATACTTTCCAGGCCAATAAAACCCCTTGCTAATGCGCTAAGCCCCTTACAACCCAACTAAATAAACAACTAACTCAAGTTGTAAATATTATTAGTGATTCAGTTCCATAGATTCAATTTCAGAATGCTCAAAGGTCACTAATGCCACACACATGTCACTTTCAGGTTAACATGTTTTACTACTGATACTATAATGTCCCTCTTTATTGCCTTTTTATGATTATTATCATGTCTGCCAATGCTCTGCAAATGTATCACAAATAGTTCCGCTATTCCTTCCACTGTCAGCACAATGTTGCTGACATGTTCGGAATTCGCTTAGAGCTCACCAAACAAAACAACCTCCACATTTACAAATATAATTATACAAATACGATTACACCAATAATTGTGTCATACACACTTTTCTTTCTGCCTATTTTACTCACTCGTCAATTCCTCATTGTCTCATGCATTTCAGCTATATAGGTATTTACCTATACATGCATATAGACTGTCTACTCTCTATTACGCTGTTACAATTAAATGTAATTAAAATTACTTCCTGACTTTAACCTACCTTCACCTTTAACTTTAATGTTGTCAATTGTAAATATACAAAGCCATCCGGTTTCAAGAACTGTTCATACCCAAACAACGCATTTCAGAGAAGCACCACAAATGAACAAAAGGGCCTTGTCAACTCTGTTACTCGTCTCTCACTCTCCTGCTTCAGAAGGGCAATGCTCACGGATTTAACTAACTAACTATGTACAATTGATTCAATTGGCTTGCTAACACAAGTAGCAAATCCACGTTTTTCATTAGACCTATGACCTTGAGGCAGTTACAAATTTTCCCCTTTTATCCTTCAAAATTGTGGCAGTGAACTGCGTTAAAGAGGAATCCTGATCATATCATTTGTTCAGAAAGATAGAACTTTTGATGCAAAAGCCCATAGGTATTCTTCAAGTTGTTATTCCCACCATTTAATTATTCTACAGTTTTACAAATATTTACTCTGTACGCTCTAATAAGTGTACGCTCTTTCTCTATATTCAACGTTAAAATATAACTCATATGGGTAATACTTGATAAATGGCTTACAGATATATCACATTGCCACTCTGGTATATAACTTGGTAAAAATCCTACGTCAACATTTCTGTGCCCATTTTATACTTTTATTGTGTATCCATAATTCAATTTCATTCTGTTCCACTTTCAGCATAAATAATAAATGCATGATGGCTGTTAATGACGAATGCACGAAGATCGAGTGGAGTGATGAACAATGTTGTTTCAGACGTAGGTATTAATTAAATACCGAAAAAAACAATAGGAAAAAATGCAGAAGTTTTCCTGATTTTCATCCTCTGCCCTTTTAATTACATTTGAAGGATATTTAACTGAACTATAAATTTTAAGTTCCAGTGCAACATTAACGTTCCACCAATAGCAGCTGAACACAAATGATGTGTTGGCTATATAGGTACTACATTAAACTTTGGATCGGAATAAATTCTGCCGGTATATGAGGCAAATCATTGCAAATAAATTATAAACCAATTACTTCATACGTATCGAAACTATTTTATAATGCATAGAATTCGAATCACTAAGTTAGAAAATCCCAACCCATGAAAATACACGGAAGAAACGTGGGAAGACCAAAAAAACATTTTCTGGGATGATATTATTCTCAGCCCAATCAATTTATTTTATCCGTTAAGCTGCCTAAGAAGCTCCAAATTCACCATTAAATAAGGGGAATAAAAATTCTAACGCAGTCATTTTTACAGTTCCTCAAAAATCTAACGGTTGGAGTGAAATTTACATTATTGAGGAGGAGAATCTGCGAAGAGAGTTAAATGAATTGACGCCTTGATTATAAAAAATGAGAATGTCAGTAGAAACGTTTAATACAAAGGTTTATATGGCATAAATGGATTTACAGTTACACAAAGTGTTACAGCTCAGAAGAAACCTGCCCTGTAGACACAAAAAGGCAAGACAGATGCAAAATGCAAGCTACAGCAACATACACTAACCCCTTGCCACACTTTTTCACGCATACAAGTTTCATGACACAGATTCTTTGCTTTTATGCTAATTATTTTATTATAATTGTAAACAGTGAAATTATTAAATTAAATATCAATTTATGAGATCAATACAATGTACGAGCATTTGTGACTGGCTATTATAGGAAGAATTACTTACGTGATATCTGGGAAAAAGCTTGCCCAGGGGCGTTGACTCTTTAATATACAATATAACGTTGATGAATGTCACTCTAAACAAAAACTTTACATAGCTCCCAACAGAGTAAAACAAATCTAAAGCGCCCATTCTATCTTTGCATGAAATAATATAGAGCAGAGTTATTAATGTAATTGAACTCCACAAAAATCCTAATTGAGCAACATATTAGTCATGACACTTACACAATTAAAAACCACTCAATAAAACACATAAGATGGGTTATTAGATTTTATATACGATGATAAGAATTTCAGGGAAACAATTCCACTTATTCTAACCACTTCATAATGTGTGTTCATGAAACTTCACTTTTTGTTGTGTTTCGTAAAGGATTGCAAATATTTGCATAACAATGGAATGGAATGAGCAAATAAATTGCCTAGAGTGCTCCAAACAGGAAAACCAATCACATTATCTACATAATGAATTAAAATCGAATTAAAGTTTAATTGTCTAAGGACTTGGCTTCTAATAACTGTTATTAGAATGGATCGTGGCTGAGACGGCAGATGCTAGGAAAAAAGGTTTCTGGTATGCTCGTAGCTCTGTGAGACTGCTGAACTTTGAATAAGTTGTCGACTGCATTGACACTGGATGAGAATCCTTGCTGACGAGGACTACAACTATTTACTACGACACTGTCTGGTCTACTGGCTCAGATGTACAGAGAGTAAAGTCGAGGAATCAACGACATAAAGACCATGGTCATCGGCACTAGTCGATATTCTCAATTTGTTATCATCGAGGAAAGACATGTGCAACTTATTCAGAGACGCCAGCAGATATTAACAACAGGCAGTCACAAAACTCCATACAGCACTAACCAAACAATAAAAAATTCCATGGATGTTTGTTACTATAAAGTTATCATGTATTAATGTCGTCCTACAGCAACTACTTAGTAGAAGTACAAGTGCAAGTAAGTAGTAATCCCATCTTATTTCATTCGTAAACGTTCATGCGTGCAAAGATTTCAATGCCCATTGCCCCTGTTATACTAAAAACTCTAATCAACGAGATCGTTAGCAAACAACACTTCTTTCAAAATATTTGTATATCATTATTATGAGTTACATCATTCTCACCTTTATATCATTTCGTCAGTTCAAGTCTTTAGCGTGTCGACGGTATTTTCCACTTCTCAACTACATAAACTGCTATACTAAACTAACAATACAAATATGCCACTCTCCAGCACTAAAAAAACAATGAACTGTCTACGTATGTTATATTTTCCACGAAATAGTAAACCCCTACTTCTCACAAAATAATTCTAGACATCAAAAACCAGTAACCTATACTAAGCAGAGTAACATGAGGCAAGGTCTTCATGCATTGCATTTATATTGGCACAAAGCTCTGTTTGAGTATAATATATGCATAATATGCCATGCACTTTAGACGCACATTGAAGAACGACCTATAATTACCATTACTGGAAGAATTCACATCGCTTAGTCATCATATCATAAATTGAGTGCAAAGTTCGCCAACTTTTTTACTAGCATCACAGATAATAAGTACATTAGTTAAGGAAAGTTTTTAAGACCGATAATTAAAGCCACACAATATTCTTAGTCCAATACGGTGACTTTATCTGCATACTCCTTTGCGTTACATAAATAAGTGCATAGAAAATATTTTTATATGCAGACCAATAGACCCTAGTATTGTCATTTTAAGCGAAAGTAATACAATAAAAGTCTTAGCCAGACAGTAACTGAGAACTTGTAATTAATTGCATTGATTGGTAATTGGTTGTACGTGATTTAAACCTTTATTCTTTATCTCCAACTCCATAAATATGCTATCTATATAATACGTAATCCTAAATTCTAAATCATACATACGTCAGGGATGAATTTAATCTGATTGGAATTTACATTCCCCAACTCAGAGTTGATTTTATGTTACAGAGCGGCAGATCCACAGTCTTCCTGCCTGATAACACATACCTACACAACTTGTGAACAATGGCTTACGTAACAATTTAATTTCCTGATGGTAATTTAGCTAGATGCATATTTACATGAAGCATAAACGAGCTGGGAAAATGCAAGCTTAATTTAATTTGAACAGCTTTCGCATTCGTGCTTGATCGCGTCTAAGTGTTACTCTAATGACCTTAAAATTGGATGCCAATTCCTGACACCATTTGTGCATTATTATAATTTGCACTCTGGTTATATAAGTGGGCGATTGGAAATTCTATAACCTAAACGCTATCAGTAGTCAGTAGGAGATCTAAGATGTAGACGGCTAAATCCAAATCGATTAGTTAAAATCCATTATTAAAAGGGCCAATACATCCTAAAGAGACATATCGAATATTTTTATTGGTTTGATTAGATAATGCAAAAAAGTAAAAAAGTTCTATGGAGCGCCTCCTAAAGAAGTACACGTAATAAATATTATTGCATACAATATTTGAGTATTCTTAGAGCTATCTTAGCCATAAAGGATGAGCCACATAGTGGTTAGGTATAATAGATACATCCATATCTACACCATCAGTTTATTGGCGCTGTACTAATTTACCACTTCCATTACTACAATTACCACATCAAATGTCTATTCTGTACCAGTTTTCATTTATTGCAATGCATTGTACTTTTACTGGCTGTAGTAGCTGGGATGTACCTCAGTAAGTGCTATCATTTCATTTCTAGATTCTAATGTACATTGACTTGACTGCAATAAATAAAATAGACAAGGTACACTACACGCTACGTAACATACATACGTATTCGTGAAGGTTCAAAGTCCAAACTCAAGAGTCCAAAGTTCGGTATTAACATAACAAGAATACCTATTTACACGCTTGTTCAATGTGTGCCTTCCTTACTTACCTAGGGATCGTGAATCTTCTTGTCTGCGACTACATAAAAGTTGCATTAAATAAAGCCAACCCGTACTAAAACACACTAAAGCTAAGGCTACGCCACAGGTATCCACTCTACTAAGAAAGACAGCTGCCTAGGCTAGACATTGCTGTTAGATATTGCACATATAATAATGGTGCTGTTATCTATTTGTACATAGAGATGAAACCGAGAAACAAGTCAAGGTGAATTCATTATCATTACGACTTTTAAATGAACAATGACAAACACTGTCAACGCTTCTAAGAAAAATAAAATTTATAATGGATCCAAGTTTTCATTTTGGAGCCAAAAATTTAAATTAGACATTTTTTAGCATAATAGGCATATTATTTAACTTCAGTGATCATTTATTCATTAATTGTAAAATGGATTCAGTCTCCTAAGTGGGGCAGTCTCAATAGAAAACGACGATTGTTTACATTCTATTTCCTACTACATTGAAACATTTATAGCTGTTGTAACCTCTATTAAATTGGTCCATAAATAGTTTTACATATTCCTAACCCAAACAATAAACAATCGATCATTTAATTTGTCATATTTACAATAATTTCTATTGAAAGTAAGTAGGTCATGATAATTTTGTATTTCAATCGATATCAGTTTATAGCTATTTTACTGTAAATAAACCTCCTCAGATGAATCCATAACTAAAATCAAAAAAGGTTAAGGTGCGTCATGGAGAGAAAACCGAAAGCTTTATTTTTTTTTTCAATCTGAATCAAAAGTTAAACTTATCAAGTGTTGTCGTGACTGTCTCGGTCCCATCTCTTCTGCTTACGCCGTGAAGCTATACCTACTAAAAATGTTAGTAGGTATTATCAGTCATTGCAATAAAAAACCATACTACGGTAAAACCAGAACTATTGTTGCAAGTTGCAAAATAACCGGTCTGCGGTACAACCTCCCATACTAGCATATTTTTGATAAACAAAATAAATAACACAGGGATGAGGCAGTAACTTGAACTATTTAACTTCCCTATTGATTGTCCAGTTGACAAAATGTCACATTTCAGAAAATGGAAAATGAAACAATTATAGATGATGGAACCAATGACCAATTAACAATTAACCAATTGAAGACACTCATAATATGCACTTACAATTATGCCATTAATATAACTACAAACTACTGCACATGAGATAATCATAATCAGATTAATGACAGTGGAATGTCAAATGTATGTTTAAATGTTAAAATAAATAATTGATAATTATACGAGGATTAAAAAAGACTTACAACAACACGAGTTCCTCGTTTTCTCCATGAACGTACTCCGGACAGCCAGATTAAATGAAGAACTTCTCGGTCAAAATTAACATTGACACCTTCATGAGTGACGGAAAAGGAAAATGCAACTGCTGAATGTGCTTCTGCCATTCCTCGGAAAAGGGCTAACCTGATTTCAAGTACACAGTAAGATTAGCCGAATGAATGAACATGAAGTCAGAAGTCGTTCCCGGTCCAGTGGATGACGATATGAAGATGATCTGGATGTGCAATTGATGAGTGTTGATGATGGAACAGATGACAGAACTGCTGAAATACAAAATATCCTTATTACTGGCACTTGCACTGGCACAGTGGAGTCAATAAAGAATGAATGAATAGGATATTAATAACATACCTATAGAGCACAACACAACACAAAATTACACTAGGAGGACGACGTTATGTGTGCTTTGCTCAGAGAACCACACGAAGGAACGACGACCTGACTAAGAACTTAAGAAGAGTAGTGCAAATGTGGAATAATAATGTATACTCATACTCATCCTCACTGTTTGGGTCAAGTCAGACTATCAGACTATAGCGCATAGCATATAAACATACCTAATACACCGAGCACACACACACAATATAAACATACTTACCTAGCCTGGGCCTAATAGGTACATTTACTTTACCACACGAGCTCTATTTATGCGCATGCTTCCCCTCCATTCTCTCACATAGTCACAAACTATACTATCTTCTTCGCTTCTTAACTGCATAGACAGAAGTTCCACTTACCACTGCACTTCGCATTATTTGATGCTTCTGAATTCTGAATTCTGTCTGCCTTGCCTACTCTGCCTACCCAAAAGTCATACAAGTCAATACAACCATAGATGGGCAAATTATTTGCCTCAACATCTATCATTTCTGACTAAATTAAAAAGTAATTCATA
The DNA here is from genome assembly GCA_019776505.1 of Tomocerus nigrus. Classification (NCBI taxonomy): domain Eukaryota; kingdom Metazoa; phylum Arthropoda; class Collembola; order Entomobryomorpha; family Tomoceridae; genus Tomocerus; species Tomocerus nigrus. Next base: position 22,311 of record JABASI010001754.1, read on the forward strand.
AAATACCTAGTGATTAAATAAGTCTTATTGTTAGCAAAATATAAAATACATCATACTTCTCTTAAATTTTAATTTTAATACTACACAAAATACGTTCTCCCATTGATATGATGATATGAAACACGTCACGAAAACATTCTTTTCAATATATATTTTGAAATTGAGTATGTATATCAGCGAAATAAGTATGCATATTATTACGCAAATCCTAAATTCTAAATCATACATTCGTCAGGAATTTAATTTAAGGATATCCTTCTCAAAACAATTTCGAAATATTTTTTGTTGCTTTGAATGCGCTGACTATACCCAATATTGGCCTTCAGGAGGTGTCAACCATCAGATATGAAAATTCAAATTAAGACTCCGACAGCTCATTCTGAGGTGGTTTGAATTTTGGTTGTAAGAATACTCTTACAAAAAAATTATGCTGATCCTACAACTAAAACAAAACAAGTATTCTGAGGATTTCGTTGAAATTTTGGTTTTAATGTCGTTGTCGCCATGTGAATTAGTTGCAACAAAAAGTTACAACGACCTTCAACATGTTGTAATTTGCCATTTGCAACAGTCAGCTGTCTCAGAATACCACTTTAGAGTTTAAAACCGATTAGTGTTAAAACCAAAATTGCATCGACCTCAGAATAAGCTCCTTGACATAGAGTATCTATACAAACAGATTTGGTCGAGATT
>JABASI010001755.1:0-23003 GCA_019776505.1 Tomocerus nigrus
CCGTCTGAATAGCCTTTTCCCCCTCCGCCGTCTGAATAGCCTTTTCCCCCTCCTCCATAACTGTGCCCTGCACCCCCGTCGTCATAACCTGCATCCCCTCCCCCATAATCTGAGTGCTCGTGACCATAATGGCCGTCTCCCTCTCCATATCCCTTTTTAGAGTTCGAGGCGTATTTATGATATTTGATATACTCATGCACGTACTTCTTTTTGTAATCGTCGTGATCCTGATGGTACTTATTTAAATGGTCGTCATAATTGTGGTAGTCATTACCGTGACCTCCATGTCCATATTCAGGCTGATGATAAGGCTCAGTTTCATAACCATGATCCTGACCGTAACTATCTGCATAATCTTTGCTATAACCATAATTGTGATTCGGATGCGGCTGATTTGTTTGTGAGTAATTACTATCTCTCTTGGGATGTTCACTTTTCCCTTTCTGTGGAGTATTTTGATTCGATTTATGTGGCTTTGCTACTGCAGTTGAGTCCTTGCTAATTGTTGAATGTAATCTTTCACCGCCTACAGGATGGGAATGCCCGTTGTCACCTTTTAAATATTTACTTTTACCTTTTTGAGGGTGCTCTGCAGGTTGGTGAACTGGGCCATTAGCTATTGCTGAAAGCAAAGGCTCACCTTTTAAGAATTTTTTACTCTGATTGTTACTAATATGGTTATTGGTGTGACCATGATCATTGTGTTCGTGTGTATTGTGCTTGTCTGCTTTGTAAGTGCTACTAAAACGTGGATTGTCTATTTCAGCGTCACTGTCATGATTCAGAACGCTGTACTTTTCCCCTTTTGTTAAGATGTACACTTCATCTACTCCATTATACGGTCCCTTGTGATAACTTCCATCATCTAATCCCTTAAATGTTTCCCCTTCGTTTGTATTACCATATCCGCCTCCGCCGCCGTAGCCTCCCCCGCCGGCGCCTCCTTTGTAGCCTCCTCCATGTCCTCCGCCTCCTCCACCATGCCCGACGTGTGCAGGTGGCTCACAATTGCTGGTTAGGAACAGGGAAATTATTAAGGCAAATGACGATGCGTGCCTTGGACCCATTATTAGTCCTAAAGGAAATGTAGAAATGTATTAACAAATATTTTGAAGTCACTTTTTTGGAATGATTCACTTAGAAAAAGTGTTGTCTTACAGATATGGACAATATTTTAAGCTCTTTGACGTTTCGACGCTTCTATCCACTACGGTATTTCCCTCACTGAACTATTGCACTGATGCAGTCTTTCCAAATTCAGATCCACTCATTGTATATGTATATACTGTGATTAGTGTATTTGGCTGAAAAGTGGAATTTGGAGTATTATTTCAAAAATGCAGTCTCTTTGAGCTTTGTGTGCATAAGCGTTGACCACAAACGACTGAAATAAATGTGTAAGAACAAGTGGGTTATATAGAATTCATTGAATTGTTGGGGGTGGTAAAAGCCAACATGCTAATTGTTCATTTGGCCAAGTTACGACAGTTCAGTGTTGATTTTATTAAAAAGGGAAAGCTTAGTATTCTCACGAAAGGATAATAATGAAATGACTAAATCCGTTGTTTTGTAGTGTAGATGCAATCGAAAGTGAATTTCACTTTCCATCTTACTATTGACGGGTGAGAAAGGTGATGTGATTCTTCCGAGATGTAACCATGCAAGCTTATTTAGTAATCATGTATTTCAACATGCATGGTCAGCAGTGCTGCTGTGATTACAGGAGGAACGTAAACATTTCTAGTGTGCATATGCTAAAGTAGTAGCCAAGTATCTGATACTTGCAATAAGTCTAGAGATGAGGGCAATAAATCTTTTTCACTCGGTCCTAATTTAATGCTTCAAATTTACATGAACGGAGCAGACGTTTTTATAATTGCATTTTTTACACTATTGACATTGAATCATCCTCTCGCAATAGGGAAGAGTGGTATTCGATATGCGAATTGAGTGAGTGTTTTTCATCTTCAAATATATTTAGAGCGATTACCACGCGAGTTTTATTGTGTGGCTAATGCTATTTGATTAGAAATTAGATGTGGCGATGGAACGGCAACCCTCGTTCAACTTTAGTTTATAGTTACTGCGATATACTATTATGGAAATCGTGTACTCAGACGCTTACCTCGACAGAGACTATTTATTTCAGTCTGTCCATGTGTTAGTATATGCATGAGCTGAGTATTTAGCTTGATATTTACATGAATTGCTTTTAAATACATTGACTGATGGCAGAAGTGTATTGTAGAGAAATAGAAATTGTTAACAATAAGTAATGCAATAAAGGACCTCATGCAGAGCTCTTGCATCTTATAAGGTAAATCAATTGTAAAACTTAAATAGCCATTCTCACTGCTATTCAGATAGGTAACAATTCCATGGGTATAACTAAATAATTAAGCTTAAATTACACTTATAATATAAAACATGTACCTATACTTCAGACATTAACCTACAATTTCGATTCCATGATTGTGTTATTCATGCAGGTGATTGCACCTTGCGATTTCTACGAAATTGTCAAATGGCATGACTTGAGTAATGGTGGTACCAAATAATTCAGTCAAACATCAACCTTGCTTGCGTAGTGATTACGATATGATTTCAATATACAGACACAATGACACAATCCGTACTGTAGTAATTTAACATTGTTGATTAACAACAATAATAATTGTGCTTTGTGCACATAATTCTTGTGAAGTGCTGTTTATGTAAGGATTATTGTAGTTGAAGTGCAACTATGATATCGGTAGTAACCTGATCCGTTTAATTAATTACAAGACTATTATTCGTCAGTTTGGATTTTAATTAGGGTATAGGATCCAAAATTTTGTACTGTGTATAATTACCTTGATATTTGATCTGAAATCAGATTTTGTATCTAGAATTCTAATTTATAATGATTGATCAGCGAGCTTCTATGCGCATTCTGCTGATCATTTCACATTTGTCAAAATAGGAATTGATAGCCTTTTCCAAGTAAAGAAGGATTCCAGTCTCGAGAGTACACAATAATATTATTATGAACTGCTTACATTACATCTAGGATGTGAGAATCGTATTATATTCAGTGCACGACAATCTTAGTAAGTAAGTCAGTGTGCAACAACTTGACTCTGTTTACAGTTTAAGTATAGCTGGTAGATGAAATCTTTTGGGTTTTTCTGTTTGTATGAAACTACTAAACTACCCTTTATTAAAAAACTGAACTTGATCTGTTCAAGTACATGAGGATGAGTTTGCGACTTTCCGATGGAAGAACAAACGACCGAATTAATTAAATTCCTTCACGTCCTCTTCGTCTCATGTGAAAGCTAATGTTAGTTACTTGACTATGTCATTTGTCAACAAGAATAAGAATGGAGCATGCATCTGACGACAGCAAAATTCATGAACATTCCAAGCACTAGTCTTGTCGTCTCTACGAAGCAAACAAAACTGTTTGCTACATTAAATAGATTTGAAATTTGAATCCATCTTCTGTGGAAAATTATTATTGCTTTCTATAAATCTGCTTTTAAATGAATACTATTACATATACGAAATTCCTTTTACGTAGTTTTCTCCATTAATATTTTCAGATTTGTTATATTTACTTTAGGTTTAATTTTTTTGTAAGTCAGCTCTTAGTTTGTCTACACAATGAAGCAATGACAATGTCCATGATGTATGTATCTGTGTCGTTAGTAAGATGCAAAGTTGTTTATTTTATCAGGAGCAGTTAACAGCAGTCTGGGCTAGACATGAATAGAAGAGGAGCATAATAGGGCATTATTAAAATACCAAGTAACGAGGCATTGAGCAAATGACAATAGGACTGTGAGATCGTGCAATGTAATTTACCGTATACCTGTGTCTTTCTTCAGCTGATGCTATGAGACACGAAGGACAAACAAGGCTTTGAATATTTAATTTTGTTCTAAAGAGACTTTCCCTGCAGTAAATCGTCTTTAGAAAATTCATTCCTTCGTCAAGCTGTAGAGCCGTGCTTTGCTTTTCATCTGCAGTTGACTTGACTCTAGCATTCATCACAATTACACACAAAGTAAGCTTGTTTTTATTCGCTCTGTCGCACTTGAAAACTGTAACATTGGCAAATTCTACACAAAGGGCCCCGTCTTTGTAATGTAAACTCACTTTTAGGTGCTTTGCTAGCTCACATTCATTTTATTTCAATTTCAATGGAAAACGTGCTCTAAAAGAATGTTGGTCTAATGCTTTTATTAAGGCAACTCGCAGAGCACTGCCGTTTTTAACGTATAGATACTTAACAATATTTTACTCCCGTTCTCATTGTTAGCTGATAGCTGGCAGGAGCAGGACCCTAGCCCTAAATGTAGGCAACTTGAAAACACATTGTTTATCACCCGACTATTATGGACAAACTCGTATATAATATGTGTAGTAGGTACGAGAGTTACGTACGAGATCTATTAAATTATCTAAGGAAGAGGCTTTAGCTGGTGTACTTTATGTTTCTGGACTACGTATTCTTAATAAATGCGGAAAATTTTTTGTTCCACGATTCACTGACATTATTAATTTCATTTGAATTTAATTAATAATGTTCATTCAGTCAGCGCTGCTTGTTTTTCATTTGTTCCAGCATGAATGCTTATTACTAACTATACTTAGAGTTACTCGCATTATCTTACATGACATGACGAAGCGAATATGATACTATACTAGTATACGATTTTTAAAATAGGCACACTTAATACACTGATACATAATTGTAAAGCCATAGCACAATAATCCTCCTCTTATAATATTTTCTTCAGATGTTTGTGGTTTGGTGTAGCCAGTAGAGAAACTGATCCAATCGGGTTATCGGCAATAAATCATGATTAATAACCCGTGCAAATAGTTAAGTAATGCAATTAACATATTGATTATCACAAATCAATGCAAAATGATAATGTTAATAAATATATCAGAATTTACTTATAGTGTATAGGATACTGAGTCAGTATTACTGACTGAATCATTGAATTTGTCTGAAGCAGACATATGAATAGCTTGATAATAGTATTTCCAAAATATTTTCGTATAATTGATTACAGGAGGGATGTGAATAACATGCTGACAATAATCGATAAAAATCATAGCTGCAAAGCAAAACCCTCTAGTTTCACAGTGACCGAAACTGACATACAATAAAACTTAGCCTTATAGCTATGCTATACTTGAGGTTCAATTACCGCGCACTGATCACTATTATTTTGGAATTTAAGCCTAGCAGAGTAAAGAGCACAGAAAAAAATTTCCACACATACTTCATACTATATAGTATGCGAAATAGTAGTAGGTATATTATTTATTTACTATTTGAAATAGCACTAATTTTCAGTTTCAGTATCTGTGCCTTGGTAAAACGCTTGAAGCAGGGTTTTGGACAGGGTGGTCTTAAAAATCCAGTTTTGGTAACAGAAACCCTGATCTATCTAAATATATACTATATGGACCCTCGAAATAGTGAAGAATGCAATTTCTAATTTTATCATACCAAATTAATAATTTATTTAACTCGCACTTAAAATATATTATATTGGATATGTAATATTGTACCCAAATACATTTGCAAGGTCACAAAAGAACATACCGATTATGGATGATACACTATTTATTATGAGATTGTTTAGTATTTTTTATATAGAATGCCGTTTCTACCTAAAACGTACATTCAGCTATAAGGATTTAAGGCTTAAACTGGAGACTTTCAATTGATAAGCAGTATTATATTTTAGGATCGAATGAATCTTATTATTTTTTGACTCCTATTCTTCAGAGTGCACTACAGAGCGGATGAGGCTAGATTAGAGTATGTAATATTTTGTAGAGTAAGGTAAGTAGGGGAAATCTACTTAACCATTGAGCACGGAGCACCTTACTGCATTATAGATGATTTTAGTGGAGGATGAAAACGAATTCAATCAAGGCTTAAGAAGATGGAATAGAAAGTGTGGGAACGGCAGGTTCAGAGCAGATGAGGAATCGAGAAGGCATCACATTTGGATTTTTGAAAGCTGATTGTGCTTGCGAAGGACTTCTCAAGATTTCATTTCATTTCAGTATTTCCTACTTTTCGTTGATATTTGTTAGTGTTCCTAAAAATATGTAGGATTGTTGCTTTTGGGAAATGATTGCCTGAACTCCAAAAGATTTAGGAGTAGGGATGTATTTTTATATTTACAACATTCGTGTATTTTTGAGTCCAATTGGAAAGTAAAGAAGTAAGTGTATATGTATAGAGAGGACTAAGAAGGAAGGTGAATGGTTGGAGCCACAGGAAAAGAGAAACGCCACTATGAAATTGCAGATACCTAAAAGCCTAAAATAGTCATTCTCGTAGAGCATGAGAATCTCCAGCAGCACTCCAGTATTTGGGCTATTCAAGCGAAATGAAAAGAACGAAAACATTTATTCCACGCAGAGGAAAAACTGCAAATAGTAGGGACTAGGTATGAAAACGAATCAGTTGATTTTCTAAAGAGAGCATCTTCCCAGATGCAATTTATCAATTTTTACCTGAAATGTAAAGCCGAGTCGAGAGTATTTTTTCGAGAGAAAAGATATAAAATAAAGTTATCGATCACACTTTAGCTAAGCCCTTTTCTAGATCTTTGTGAGAAGGCCAAGACAGAGTCTTGTCTGGAACGTAGACGATAAAGGTATGTTTAAGTAGCATTCGAGAAAGGGAGTGAATTTGAATTCTGAATAAGTTCTTCAGAAATGAGATGACGATAACGGAATTTGGCAAATGCATTCCACACCCACAGGCCAATGCAAGGCAGGTTATTTCTCTCATGGCTATATGGATTCTACAGAATCATTCAATTTACTTCCATTTCATTCAAAGTAAGACACTCATGAATGTCTGTCGTCTCTATACGAGGCTAACAAAACGACTATATCTGTAGAAGAACTTTATTTAACTTGGTTTGGCTGTATAGATTGATTGGCGACCCAAGTCTTTGGCATCCTTCGCTTCGCTGCGCGTTGCATCCTTCTATATCCAACTCGCTTAGTACGATTAGAATGTATTGAACCTTCACAATGGTTGGTAGTTGGAACAAAGCAAATCAACTATTTCTATAAGGGAATGGATAGACGTTTTCGCATTTTTTCTTCAGGAAGTGTCAGCAAAAATAAATGAAATTTTTATCTCTCCTTATCCTCCTAATGTCAGAAAGTCTGTTGAATTTTAATGTTTGACGCTCTCATACTATGCACAATGATTTAACAAAATATTATAGAGATAACAATTGCTGTAAGATATACATAATAATACATATAGACATAGGATCTCTTTCGGGGTTTCATAAATTCTCCTCTTATTTTGTATCTTTTCTAATCTAGGGTTAGATATCAACTCAATTTCAGTGTGGCTTCAGTTAATGTTTTGTTAATTTTGTTTTAGTTTTACTAATACTAATTACCTATAAATAAATGTCAAGTTAGTGTCATTATCTGCTAGAATGATACGAAACGTCATGTTGAAAGATGTTGTTGTGATTGTGACTCATTACACTCGGTACTCGGTAGCCATTACCCAGACTAACTTTAAAACTGACTTTTTCCCGAGTTAAATTGAGTAGGTGCATTGTGCATTTATGAGCATTATTATTGGAATAGCATATGTAAATGTCATTTTTATTCTGAAACTTGAGATTAAAAGTACTTTTGAGGGTTATTTTCTGATATTTGACATTTTAACAACCATTTTTGATTGCATAGATGCAATGGCCCAAATGTTATGTTCAATACTAGAGGGCAATGGGCAATCAGCGACCATAACATTTGAATTGAAAGTGCTTGTAATGTAAATAAAATCGTATAATTTGTTTGTGGGTTGAGTGTTTTCCTAGTCTGCGAGATCCATTAGATTTTAGATTGTATTGTAGCATTATAAATAGTATGAGAGTAGATGTTAGATGTAATGACATTTTCTAATGAACTGTTTTTTGTTCTTTGTATTCCTATACTACAGACACCAATATCGTTTCAATGCGGTCCTGATGCGACAACGTTTCGATGAAAATCGCAACCAGATAGATATGCGAAAAGCAAAGGAGTTGCTACTTCTTGGTGAGGAGGAGCTTCAGAAGAACACACATTTTCAGCCTATGAAGTGTAAGTCACTTGGTCAATTAACCATTTATTGTGTCCCTTTTATACTAATTACTATTGCAAATAAGAATACAATAGGTACAGTTAATTATTAGTAGCAAGCATTCAATAAAAGTTCATTTATCTTCGAATTTACTGTATTGCAATACATAGTAGGTAGATTCGTAACTCTATCTTTGTTGCAATTAAGTATGGTATAGTGCAAACATGGTACAAAGTACAAACAAAAAGTTTTATTATAGATGGACTAAACTGTAGTTTTAGAAATGTAGTCTATTTACTTAACTGTGTGGATGGGGGATTGATAGTAGTTGATTAAAAAGTGAGTTTTGCTTCAGATTGCATTGCCAAGAAAGACACACTCCTCTGTGACTCAAATCAATAGCCGGTTTCAAATGGAAATCTAGGTAATCTCTTTGTAGGTGTACTCAACGTAGGCATTGTGTTTGCTAGAAACTAATTAACTACCAACATTCTAAATGATTGTTAAACTATGACAAGAGTTTAACATGAAACTAATCGCAGTACGATAGCAATAGCAGGTGTTACTAGAGTTCATAGTTTGTTTCCCTTGTGTTACGTACGTTACATTTAAATGGCACAGTTTGTTTCGCAAATAACTTAACTCGTGACTTATTTTATAGTCTGGTGATGGTGACATTAGCAGGGTTAGCGCTGTATGTCCCAATCACGGATGAATTCCTATCCCTAAATTGGACTAGAGGTATTTACGTTTCAATATTACAGAATATTCTTCTTGCAATTAGTATTGTTGGACATAAACACACATGATAAATAAATACGCAGTACAAGACCAAGCTAATGAGAATTGGGAATTGCAAACGGTAAAGAGTCCATGTCTGTTTAAAATTTTAAAGTTGCATTTAAGGTTGGAAAACGACCCAGTTTCTTACAAACATATTCTCAGGGGTTTATATACATCATTTGTGAGAGTAGATTAGACGAGCAGACGAGTGGACATTAGTAAAGATTGTGCTTCTTATGTAGGTACATTTAAACCAAAATTATATTATGTTCTTACATTAGCTTTCACTTGTGTGAATGACATGGACATGAATGTGGTGTAGATTTTGGCAAGCGTATAGTTTTTTGATGTATGGTAAAGGAGGTATTATGAGTAGGGTAGGTCAAATAAATGTAAGCCCTTTCCCATTATAGCCTTCATAATCCGGGTAGTTCTCGGATGAATGAGTTGCATACAAAGTAATAATTTACATTCTACTTCGTATTCATTGAATATTTAAGCACTTGGCTGATAGTTTGTCCAAACGTGATGCTCATTACCAATTAACGAGGAGCAACCGACCAACCCCGAGAGAGAACCTCCGAATTTTGCTGTTGGGAAAGGAAATCAACTTACCCTGCAGATTTTGTCTTTGTCTGCTCTGCACACACCGCACCATGTGCCTCCTTTTTACATCTTATTATTAGCCTGTAACTCATAGTCGTCATAACATAAAGCATAATATAGCTAACTATCCTTCTTCCTTAGAATGATAACATTGCATATAGTCGCCCCATTATGGTAACCTAAATGATCGTTTTTGCCATTTACATAGTTGTACAGCTATATATTTATATAATGCTGGACCTGGAGCAGCTAAATTTATCTAGTCCTGCTATTGCTACGGACGTTTATGGTACTATAAAAGGCCTAACAGTCGGGACAGTGACATACGTCATCGTCAATATAAGTTCATAAAATGTGATTTAAATAGCTTATTGCTACTTGACTGTCTGCTGGAATATAGTCAGTTATATATTTAGTAGTACTCAGTACTCAGCGGGCAGACTCTCTCTCTCTGTAGTTACTCGTTCTGTTGGTTAGCGTAGCGTAGTTTATTTTCGGACAGTCTGGGTCTGGAGAAGTCATATAGAGTTAATAGTGTTTTGGCAAGATGGTTTTGTTCTATATTCAGGGTTCTTGTACATGTTTGGACGTAGTAATAAATCTCCAAGTATTATTGTGGTGTACATCAGTATTAGTCTTAATAGGCATGGACATGGAGCTCTAATAAAAAGTGTTAGCCGGTAGCCTGTAGTGGTGTTTCGATTCTGAGAGCAATGTTTGAAATAAAGAGCTCCGGTTTGATTTCCCGTGAGATTTTTGGTGTTTTGTGCTGGTAGTTTGGATTGGCCAAGGTGGTTTTGTGGAACCTTTATGAACTATGAACTTAATGAATGCTGCTGCTCCAGAATGGATAATAATGTGTAGGGCTAATGTTGTCTGAGTTAGTGAACTCTGAAAAAGAGAGCTCATTCTCTCTCATCCCTTGAGTCTACTCCCATAGACTCTAATTAAATTTGTGAATCGGAAACGTGTGTGCTTGCATTTCTGACTGACTTGATTTCGTTATAGACTTCTTTCCTTTTAGTACTATCTTCCGTATTAGCTATTACAGACTCCAGAGTCCACTACATTCCACTCGCCCTCTTTTTATCCCTATTTATCTCTAATGCAGTACTTGAACATATTGCACAAATTGGCAATCTGGGCATGAAAACCGCTGTTAGTTACACAAATGTATTTGTCTTCCCCAATGCAACAATTTCCGAAAAACAGCCCGGGCTGAAAACGGGAAAACTCAACCGCATTGTATCTGCAACGTCTAATATCTCTATAGTGCTTCCACTGCTTCCTAATTATTATATTATAGTCTACTTTTCTACTTACAAGAGACAAGTTTAGATTTAAGGTATACAAACGGCGATAATGTGAATGTGGGATTTATAGTATATATTATCATGAAAATTCACATTTTTTCAAAATGCTCCACTTAAATATAAGATTGTTTCCAAACATTCATTTTTCACACACTTTTTCACACTAACATTCATTTTTCATTCTAGAACTTTGTATAATACCTTAATAATATTTGTCAAGCATTATATACCTACTTCCTGTATTTTATCATTGATGGTTGAACTTTGAACTTTACATTGTAAGTGAACTGAACGGAATGATATGGAAGGCTATTATTGCTCCAAATAATTCGCTATCAAATGTCCCTTTTCTGCATGATTTATCTTGATTGCAAAATTTCTGACTAAGCAAATTGTGGGGATTGTTTAATTTCCCTTTTGGATATAGTAGAATGAAGTGTTTTGTTATTGGTTCGTCGACTAGAATTTATTTTGCTCCACTGGTACGTAGGTAAAGATGCACGTAAAAGTCTAAGCCTGCTCTATCATCTCATCGGAAAATCCTCAAATCCTCTTTATGGCAACTGTTTGTTAGTATAACAAAAGATAATCGTCAAGTCCCTTGGCTCTTCAGTTCTGAATTCTCCAAAGTTGAGCTTTTGTATCGTAAAAAACAGGATACAAATCTTTTTAATGCTCCTGTGTGGTGTGATGTACGTATAGTCTTTGCAAAGATTCTGAAAGTTAAAATGACTAAGCACAAAAAAACAGATACTATAGGTATAGACTTATGTGCATATAATTCAGAAACAGTGTAGAATGCCTATATAATAGTAATAAGTAGTCTTCATAGGTACCTATTTATGTAGAAATAACACTTTGTTCGTTAAATATGATTTCATTCAATTTTACTGCCAATAAAACCAGATTTTACATCAATACCAATATGAAAAGATTGAGGTCACGTTCGCTGATCGATCCAGGGAAAATTGTAAACTGAGAGTAGCTATTTGTAAATATAACCTTTTGCAAAAAATGAATGCTTTATTTAATTTGCAGTTCCAGAATCGCCTGGTGGTGTGGCTTACGACAGAGAGACAACAGTGCCCGACTGGGTTTTGGACTATTGGCATCCTTCAGAAAAGGCTCAGTACCCAGAATATTTTGCTAGACGAGAACAGCGTAAGAAGGAGTATGTAGAGATGTGGGAAAAGCAATATGGAAAGCCGGACCCAGAATCCCATCATCATTGATTTGATTCATACTAATTCATTGTGAATAGATTGGTAATCGAAAAAATTCTATCACCTAATGTACATCTGTACATAGTACATACACATGTATATGAAATGAATGTTCTCTTGTTAACGTGAAATGTAGTAAAATAATCAAGTATTGAACTTGTCAGTCAAATTGAAAAGTAATTTGTTAGTTAAATATGATTTCATAAGATTTTACTGGCAATAAAAACTTTTACATCAACAAAGTGCTTTTATCTAGTGGCTAGTACATGAAAATTGTATGTAGACGCTGATTATTTTTAGATTTCATCACTAAAGATTACGACTTGACCTGACGATAAAACGATGATGACATTATAAACCTTAATGAGTGACTGGAAAAAATTCTAGTTTCGTTGACAGAAACACTTGGTTATTAGTACGCAGAGTATTTTGCTATCCATAATAAACAGTATTTACGAAGGATATATTATTATTATTATTATTATTTGTTTTATTCAACAGACCACATAGCATACAAATACAAGGTAATAGCTGCCAGATCCAAACTTACATGAGAATGTAATTAATTATAAATAACTTACTTAACTTAATGTAAAGGATAATATATGCGAATAACTGGGAAAAGAATATGAAAAGCAAAATACATTTACTGCTGACATGCCAGATGGAATCCCATCATAAACGATTCGATTTATAAATTGCACAATAATTTTACTCAGTCAAAGTGAAAAACATCAATACGGAATACGGAATATTTATTTAAGTCATTGCATTGTATATGTATAAATATTCATCCTAAGAAAAAATTACCAGATGCGTAATAATATTATAATGCATGCCTAGAGAGTTTAGTAACATATTACAGGTAAGTTTGTACTTTGTACATGTTATAAAATATAAAACACCTATTTTTTAAATAGGCCTGAAGGGGATACAAAAGGAAAAGGTGGGTGTGGTGGGAAAGAAGGATAGCACAAATAGGCAGACTAACATACTGACATGAGTGACATGTATCACAGTGTTGGTCAAGTTTGCTAAAATAAAAATATGGATTAAATCCACAAACTAAATCCGGATTCCATCATTTAAAAACATGACAATAAATAATGTAATGAATAGAAATGTTTATAACCTCTAGTATGGAATAAGTACCACTATTTCTTTAAGACCCTTGGCCCAAAACTCAAATCTGTTGTGTATTCTTATTAATTGTGGAGGGTCATGTTTTTCTTGTTCACATATCATTTGTGCTTTCAGAATTCCTATTCCAAGCTTGGTTAGTATTCGTCCTAATGTAGCCATATCGGTATTACCAATAGCTATAAAAGTGGCCATCTCAGTCAAATGATGCTGAATATATAAAAGGAGAGTGTCCCAATCATCGTCTAAAAATTATGACATTGCAGTTATAAGCACACGACCTAAACCACATTGATAATAATTGATAGGTACTATACTAGGTATATTAATTTATAGAAAATAACTATCGCGAAATAACTAAATAACTAGACTAACCGTCCATTTCAATGTCTGAATTTAACTTTTAAACTCTGATGATTTAACAATGTTCGCCTAAAAATTGTCTCGAGTTTTCCGAAAATGAGAACACCACAGCACAGTTCCATTCTCTTATCAAAATTCTACCCTAATGTTTTCTGTACCTGTGCTTGGGAGGATTTATCCTTCCAAATGCGTAATAAATAATAAGTAACCCTAGTACTAGATTAGATTGACACGTCGCGTCGTGTCATTTAGGTATTGCGCTTTTGTACAATAATAATAATGTGAAAGAGCGCGAAAGAAGGGCGGATATCGAAATAAAATTTTAATTTCCTTGGTGATCGGTGACACAATAAGGTCAAACTACCTTGGGCTTGTCCTAAGGTGGCACTATCTCGAGTTTTCCGAAAATGAGAACACCACAGCACAGTTCCATTCTCTTATCAAAATTCTACCCTAATGTTTTCTGTACCTGTGCGTGGGAGGATTTATCCTTCCAAATGCGTAATAAATAATAAGTAACCCTAGTACTAGATTAGATTGACACGTCGTGTCATTTAGGTATTGCGTTTTTGTACAATAATAAATTATAATTTGTTGGGGTATTTCATCATCATACCCACTGGGTACTGGGGTCGGGGTGAGTACCTACTCAATGAATTAGGAGCAGAGAACAGACTAAAATACATATATTATAGAGGCCAGTGATTGATGCGAAAAGTCAAATCCAGAACCCAACTACCACTGATTCGATTCAAAACAATTACCTAGTTATGCTAGAGAAAAAAAGATGCACTGTATATGTACCTATTATTATGTGCATAGGTTAGGTATGTGGCCCCAAAAGCATAAAACTAAATATTATTATGTGTCCATTTACTGTGAGTACATGTTGCCTAATTAGTCAGTCTAGTCTGGAGCCCGTGAATATTTTATGAGCGAGTATATGTATGATACTACATGAGATGAGTGAAAGTTGAAAAATACTTTGTTAAAAATGGTTTCATAAGGTTTTACTGGTAATAAAATTTTGTTTTACATCAATATGGAATTTTTAAGGTCATATGCCGACTACAATGGTACTACTTATATATATTCATTTATCGACAATAACCGGACGACCTACTAATAACACGGAGGTTTGCATAATAAAACTTCACTAAATATAAAACACAGTTATTTGGTTAAAATTCGCTTTTGTATTGATATTCACGTTGTCACATGGGAATTGGAGGATAAGCTGACCGGTTTCAAGACTGGAGACGTTGGCTTTTTAGTGGTTAATTGTTGCTGACTAAAATGAAAAATAGCAAATCATATTTTACATTTACGTTTAGTCATAATAAATAATATGGTATCATGTGAGTGATTTATAAATAGAAATATTTATATTATTGTATAGTACTTTTATTTATCTTTAACAAAGAGTCGCCTGCTGTTTCGGAGGAACTTGCTCAGTGCACACTTGAACTTGGGCCAATTCCTTTTGTGCACGAAGAACTTTCTTGTAGGCATGAGTAATTACCATCGTACATTCATTGTCAGTCAAAGTTCCTTTACAATCCTCCGCCGGTATAAGTGAGTCAATTTCAGCCTGAAAGATTTCAAATTAATTGAATACAATATCATTCCTTTGAATACACAAATAGAATGAAGCCATAAACGTTTCGCCAATTCAATAACTTCAGCTACTCCATCGATCAATATCGTGCACAGATTCAATCGTATACACGGCTACGGCATCAGCACGGCATAATGTGTCACCTATAATTTCTATTCTGTTGTTTCACACCTAGCCAAATGGTATGGCGTTTGACTTGGATGAGATAATGTTCGTACTGGTATTATATAACTGGCAAATAAAAACCTTAAGATCGCGACGAAAAGCTTCAACAAGGTTCCGGTACTGTTCGACAAGGCGAGATTCTGCTTGTATACAGTCCATCTTACTCTTGGCATTGAGCAGTTCTCTTTCGGCACATAACAATGTTTCTTCTGCTGTTACCAATAACGGATTACAATGTGTGTATCTACATGATTTTCCGTTTTCAATGACCTCTCGCAAACGACACAATAGTTCCCAAGCACATTGTCCTTTTTGCAATGCGTCCTTCACCTATTTGCGAATTTAAAATGAATTTAATATATAATCGTTTTTGGAACAGATTAAAATAAGTCAGTGATTAAATTTTGCAAAGAAATATAAATTATGATCTAACCTTTCCACACCGTTTGACAGCAACGTCGTACACATCACACCAAACTTCCTCGAACCGTGGAGAATCAACACCATCCTCTTCAATGGCACAATACGCTTTATCCATGAACTCTTTTATAAGAGCGGACGCTTCGCAAAAAGCCTATTTATTGTTACCAAACATTTCATTTATACTGTGCATTACTTTTTAGTAGGCCAATTTAAAATAGGAGTTAAAACTACCTTCAGAGCATCCTCAGTATAAGAAACCACTTTGGGCTTAACGTCTTTCAAAGCGCTTTCCAATTCTGCATTTGCCTTTGCGATCAGTTCCTCTTCTTTGTCCATTTTACGAAGGCAAGCGCTGTCTTCACCTGAGGAAGACCGTACAAATGTATATGAATTTAACTATAACAACGGAATAAAGAACTCATCTAATTTGATATGCAGTTTACAAAAAAAACTTACATTTCTTCTCAGAACATTTTTCTTCCGCGCAATGGACTCTAAAAATACAAAAAATTCATTACAAATCACGTCTTGTTCCAAATAATTATCTCGCAATAAATGGTAATTTACATCATAGGACCGATGTGATTCTCTTTGTTGAGAAAGTAAAAGGCAGAGCCAGCCATAGCAGCTCCAAATACTGCGTACATTCTGTTTCTCGATCTGTGAAAATAAAATTTATTTTGAATTCCAAGGAATTTAAAAAGCTGAAATAAATATGCTACGATTTATTTATGACGATATTTTCATACTTTCTTTCTTTTGACTGTGTATAATTTTAGAATTTGCATGTAGGGTAGACTGTTTTAAGATATTCGTATTTATTAAACTAAAAATTATCATCGATTTTAATATTAATATGATTATGATTCATCCTTGTTAAATAATTTGGTCTAGAACCCTCATAGTCATTTATAAATACAATACCGCCTACATGAAACGAAAGCATCACTTTCTCCAGGTGAAGAAAGTGAAGATACCTATGGTTAAAATCATTTTGTTATTATTATAGGAACTATTTATTTATTTAGGAAGGAATTATAAAACATGTTATGTAATATGTAATATACAATATACCCCACCCTGTGAGCATCTATATAATCCTCCCCAAATAATTAATGCTACGAAAATAAATGTGCGACATTACGGGGTCGGGAAGCCCATCCAACCGACTTCCTTAAAGCCACAGCTTTGTTTTGTACCTGTGGCTTTGTGGACAAAATAATGTTGCAATTAAAACGTAGTGCCATTAGCAATTAGCATCTACGCAATACTACCTCCCGAATTTTCAGTGGGCAATTATTAAATCAGAACCTCCAGCTTACCCATTTTCCCAAGAAGAATAGCAAGCAATGGGGCTCAAATTGACCCTCCCGGAACTGCGAAAATTTGCCAACCGTCTACAAAAAATTGACATTTTGACCTCGTGAAAAATTGCGTGTCAGCTCCTGAGAAAATCAAAACGTACTGCGGTCAAATATCGCTCTGCTGTCTGTCGGTGTAAACTTTTAAAATCCCAATAAATATAACAAGGAAGCACTCGCAATTTTCGGTTTGGTAACCCTAGTAGTAGGATAACGCGCACACATTCAATGGTTCCCTCGATTCTTTACTTTCTTCCGTGTTCAGTCTTTCAGGTTCTGTAATATTTAAAATAGAATTTTCGTCCGTAGAATCCGGTCCGTAGATTTTGTCCAGAACTTCCCAAATATTTTATTAGAATTGAAATATATGTATAGGTCGCAAGTCCCAATCCCAAATGGAGACCGTAACCCAAAGTAGGCTAACCGCTATATGCATACAAAAGGTGTTTTCATTAAAATAATGCGTAAACGCATTGTCGAGGGCGACGTAATATGCATTTCCGGTCATTTGTATGCGTAATTAGTACAGAATGGAGGTAGTTTTTCAAAATTGGTTCCATAACTTTTTATACAACTCCAAAAGTGGTAGGTAATCCTGGATACGGATACATACATACATACTCTACATTGTACATATGACATACAATTTGGATTGTTCAAATGTCCAGTATTTTAATCGTTTCACCCATTCTTTTGGCAAAAGTCAAAGTTGAAAAAATGACACGATTTTTCAAAAAATCGTCCTTTTTTCTGCAGAGAACAAGATATATACTATAATATAATAATAATATAATAACGATATATACTATAAGTACTTAGAGGTCAGCAATATTACATTATACATTTTTATTGAACAATCCAAACCAAGCTGCAGAAAATATGTATCCAGGATTGCACAGATTCTACAGTTAGTGAGATAGATCAGTACTTTTGAAGATATAAATAAGTTGTGTGAACAGTGTGGAGGAACATTTATTTGCCTGGACCATTCCCTTCGATATCCTCTATATAATTGCAGGAAGCCAAACCTCAGATTGTGAATTTCTTCGTTTTGTTTCAGCCACATGAAACTTTCACTTTATTTTCCGCTGTAGTACTAATGCATGCAATAATAATATTGCATATAATATTATTACGCTATAACTGAAAGAAAATTTGCAGCCCTTTTTCCGACCCTTTCGTATTCGTACCGCATCAAACTCAATATGGTAAAAGTTCTGGTGGACGCGTACTGGCTTGGCTTGTAGCTCTCGGACCTCCTATCAAAATTCAACCTGTATACAATGGTAGTGAGTGAACGACGGAATTGACTAAAGCAGGCACCATAACGGCCGAAGAAAGTGACTGTGACTAACTAGTGACCCGACCCCCTTTTTTGAATTCAAACACTGATCATCTGTCTTATTTCAATGGATGGCATAAAGTTGGACATTTGGATTCTGTGCTACACGCCTAACGCAAGAAAAAGCTTGCAAATCATGTAAATCATCAATATAACAGAACAGACCTTACCATCACTTGTGGCAAAGGATGGGCGGATGGGTAAAAGTAATCTCATTAACCGTTAACAAAAGTGAAAATGGAGTGAAAGTTTAATTAGAAAAACACGCAGTGAAAACAATTTTGGTGTGCTAAACGAAATGCCATTAACACGGTGGAAGTCTTAACTTTTGCACATCCCTGTTCATGTATATTATGTAATGAAATCCGTGTAAAACTTACATTGTAAAATATAGTTGCCAGTGAGTCCCCAAATTGAAGAACTTGAGTGATTATGATTAAGTAGGTTTTTTTAAAGCCACAGTTAAATATTAGATATTGGGCCTCTTTATTTAGTGTACTTGTTCGCCAAAGACACAAGTGATACAAGATATTGAAGGTCAATAAAATTAAGTAAACAGGTCTTTTACGTACCATATAAAAGGTCACAAAATAACGTTAAAAATGTCGCTCCCTCTTCATACTGTTGACAATTCATTCTTAGTTCATCTTGAATGAACTGATGATATAGTATAGTCTGGTGTGCTAGTACAGTGCGTATGTAAACTTATAAGTTAACAAACGCAAATACAACAATATTTTTTCGATTTTATACTCAATTTACTTAATTATAGTAATAAGATTCACTTTACAGGCGGTAAAAGAACATGAAAAATATTTTGGAAAGCCCTTAATAGTTCTTTAACTCCGATTTGCTCTATTTCCCCAGCCCCTCCGATGCATATCTTTATATTCATCCATTTCTCTCTGCCGACGAAGGAGATCTGGATCGTCACCCTGGTCCTCCTGAGCATCCTTTTCGGCCCCATCATCACCAGCTTCTTCAGCACTATTGATAGTAACAGGAGGTTGAGAATGTGACTTCCCTGGCCAAATTCCTTGTTCTCTGCGTTGCTGGTAAAACTCTTCTACAGTCAGAACAGGAACTGCAGGATAGCCGAGACCGTATACTTTCTTTTGTTCCTCATTGCGAGTAATTATAAACGTCGATGGTCCACCATTCCTACGAGGAACTGAATTACTACTAGGTTCTCCGGCAGCTGGACCTCCAGAAGTGGGCTTTCTGCTTTCGGCGAACTTAATTAACTGCATTTCTTGGGCTATCATCGTTAGCTCACTTTCTGTCTTATTTGCATCACGGCGAATTTTTGCTAGGTAAAGTTCACGGATCACTTCATCGTCAAGTTCCTCACCCTCCTGTTACAAAATTAATTAAATTCATTTTAGCAAGTAAGCCTTTACTCTTAACACTAATTCTACAATAACTTTTAATGTTACTAATCTATTATCTATTAGTAAAATTAGAAGGTAATAAAGTCTGGTAGAGACTAACTAAACTAAGGGTAATCAAATCAGCAAACGGTATCTGTACTTTTTGTATTACTGTTACTATTCTACCTGTTGTCGTTTATCAATTGCTTCAATTTTAGATTGTAGTTCCTTAGTTTCTTTAATTCGTTGAATTTTCTCATTTCTACTTTCTTCTGCAGATTTTGCTTTAGGATTTCTATTTTCTGTGTCTTCGGAAGGAGGGGGATTTCGAATAATACCATAGTCGAAACTTCTTTGAAGAAAATCTTGAAAGTATACGAGACTTAGCTGGCAAACTGTTTTTCTATCTTCATTGGTATTAACTTGCCAAAGAGCTCCTAACATATACGGAAGTAGGATGAACTTCAGATCATCAGCGGGTATTTCTTCAATACTTTCATTACGGCTAAACATATCAACAGCAGATACCAGACGCGTTACTTCTTCTAATCCTCGGATAGTTTTAATTATACGTTCCTGGAAACCAAATGATAATTTCAATTTGACATCAATTATTTACAATTACTTACAATCTAGTTGCCATTTAAAAATTGAAAGTACTCAAAAAATGAAAAAGCAAGATATTATCTATCATTGGCTACTAAAAATCAATTACCTGAGAATCTGGTGAATTTGTATCGTCTGGCGATTCAAAAATTATGTTAAAGTCTTTACATAATTTACCGTAGGCTGCTGCAAGAGTCGGTTCTTCAAGTTCGTATCCACCTTCCATCGTCTCGTTAGTCCTTACTGGAGTCAGGACAGTGGCAATAACTTTCTTCCAAAGTATAAGTTAGTTATCAATCAATAGTTTTATTTAATTTCTGATTTTTCATTCAATCTGATCTTCGCTGTTCTAACAATTTTCTGAATTGAGATAGCGAATTTGCGATCGAAAATGCGAAACAGAACGTCCTGTCCTGTGTGCGTAGATTGCTAGAACAATTCGTGAGTTAAAATTGAGCGCTAAAAGCAACCTGACTTGGTACAATCTGTCCAGATTACCTTTCCTGGCGGTTTAAAATTCAAACTCTGCCCGGACCTCTGCTCTGGTTCTTGGATAATGATAACAATGAATCAGGGAAAGAGAATCTTTGCGTAGTTCTCCTTCGACTCCTTGGTACACTTTTTTGTTTTTGACCAAAAAGCTTTACACCAGGGGTCAAATTAGTTATCCGTCGAACATCCGGTTCGTTTCGACTGTTTTCCTCTTACCTCNCTCTTACCTCGCTCTGAAACGGGGAAACAATTAACTACAAAATGCAAAGAACTATTAAAGTCGCAAATTCCTTATGGACTTCCTTAAGAACATCGTTGAATCGACTTACAGATTCATTTCTTCCTCAGCAAGGTAGGAATATTATATAGCATATACTATTATAAATAATAATAATATGGTCCTAGATCTTAATGTATTTAGTCAAGCTATGGTGTAGTGTATTGTTTGTATGGGGGAAAAGGTAACACGTAATCTTTTATCAATGGGTTGGTGTCGCAGTGTCGCGACAACGGGACCACAAAGGACAAGTCCCAATTTTTTTTTTCTGGTAGGACTTTAAAGTTGCCACCGAAGAAAAAGGGAAAGTTCCACCCTTCTCCTTTGGGTGAGGAGGGGTGTAAAGTGTAACCTGATCTCCAGGTAGTGTCCATTCCACACCCGAAGAACCATTGGGTTGGGGGCCCACTCTAAATATTCATATAGATACATTCTGCCTTGGGACTTACCCTTCAATGTTTTTTTTTTTAATTTTAATAAAGGATGGCAAGTTGAAAGAATATTTGTCGGATACTTACCCCAAGTGGAGTTGGAACAAGAAGAAGAAAAGGCCAAAGGGTTTCTCTGGGGTGTACCAAAGAAGCGTCGAACTCTTGAAAGACGTATGCAGAGGAGATGGGGATATCCAGAATGGCATTGGAAACCATTAAAACTTAAAACCAACATAAGAATATGTGACACTTGTGGACATCACTACGAAGCCAAACATTTATGTCGTAAGTTTTAGATACTAATAAAACACAAAAAGGTTTATATTTTACTTGTGTGGTTTAGTGGTTTTTACGATTTGCTAAGAGAAAACAATGTTGCTTCTGAGTAGTTCCGAGTTCGGCGTAATATTTAGCTTTCTCTTTCTTATTGTACAAGTTTAATCAAAATCACATCATAATGAGCGTGTTACCAATTACTAACAATTGCGTGGTGAAAGTCGTATATACAAACTCGACATTAAAAGAAGGAAGGCTGTGATAATAAATGAAAAATGAGTATGTAAATCAGTAAATGACTAATGAAATTGATTCCCAATTTCATTATTAGGGATGTATTTTGAGATTTCAGATTTTATAATTTAGATTACTAAGCACTATTAATATAGGTATGTAACGTATGCCTATACAGCACAGTACGAAGTACGAATTGAATAGGTATGTACTGCTGTAATAATAATTATTACTTTTTGGCAGGCACGTAGAAAGAGGGTCTACTGTACCTAATTCATTTTTTGTATGTATTTATTCCTAGGCAAATGTTACGACAGAGTTGTCGCCGAAAGTAATGCTATCCGTGAAGCCGCAGAGAGAAAGCTCGGAGATGAACCTGAGAATAAAAACATCGTTGTTTTGTATGAAGATGAACTTCGAGCTGCGGATCCTCAACAAATAGAAGATAAAATTATAGTTGAAATACCCAAGCCTAGGCCTAATTGGTTTAGCAGAAATCTTCTTCAGAAAACAACAGTCAGTACGAACACTGAAGAAACGACTGTAACGCAAGACAGCACAACAATTAAACCACTACCATAAATGGCGGTAGCATACCTTTAAGATAAAGATTTTTGTACTAATTACCACTTAATAACTAAGATTAATAGTATAACATAATATTATTAATATTATTTATATAGCTAAGGATATGAATGACTAAGTGTTTAAAACCAATAAACCAACGATGTGTACATATTTATGTGTAGCCGAAAGAAGTACAGTTTATATTAAATTCTGGAATGAAGAAGGTAATAATATTCTTATTATCACAGTTTATATATATTTAATAATGAATAATAGCAGTATCTAGGATAGGGAGGG
>JABASI010001756.1:0-23002 GCA_019776505.1 Tomocerus nigrus
CAACATAATACATGGATTTCGTTAATCTTTCTAATACACGCATTTCCCTATTACTCCATGTTTCTGATTATCTCTGTATTATTATGCAACACTGATAAATAGTTCATATTTTGCGGTTACTGCATGTTGTCGGAAAATTTCCATTATAGCTTTCAAAGCTTATACCTTATATCTAACAATCTTTTGTATCTAGCTCATATCTAAATAGATATTTCTCTATATGTTACTCGCAAAAAAGCATGTTAGTTGGTACTTGGTAGCTGGTGATACATAGAACATAATCATTCATATAGTTAGTGCGTTACGTAAGGGCTACATGATTACGATCCGCTGTTATCTATCAATACGTCCTAATACACTTGCAGATCTATCTATTTACATGTAGTACTATAACTTGGTGTGGGTATCCAAACTGACAAGCAATAAATGGAAGACATGTGCATTAACACGAGTCACGACTCATGAGCTCAGTAGATAGTGATACAAATATCCCTGCGGACTTGGAACTTTGCATGTACTTATACGTGTATTCAACTTACATTACAGTCGGCAATACCATTGCAAGTTTTTCTCATTTAAGGTAAAAGGATTTGGATTTGGTATTAATATGTAGTAATTATCAATCAGGAATCAGAATACGATGATACATCCTTCAGCGGCATGGACAGAAAGAAAATAATATCTACCTACCGTTGTATTTAGTAGTGGGTTCCAAATTCCAAACAAAGTCCATAGAAGATATATGTACCTGTTATCACCCTTTATATGAACCGACTTCGTCATGTTCGAAATCCGAATAAGTAGTTGGCTACCTAATTGAGTTGAAGTATATCCATAAATTATTAATTTGCTTTGAAAACATTATTTTATTCAATGTGTATGTGGAAATTGTAAATCTTGGCTCTAATAGTAGACTTAAGAACGTAAACCATTTTATTACATG
This sequence comes from Tomocerus nigrus, assembly GCA_019776505.1. Taxonomy (NCBI): domain Eukaryota; kingdom Metazoa; phylum Arthropoda; class Collembola; order Entomobryomorpha; family Tomoceridae; genus Tomocerus; species Tomocerus nigrus. The sequence goes on from JABASI010001756.1 coordinate 944, forward strand.
GTATATATCATAGTTCAGTTCATACTTGTAGTAGTACCTACAGAAAAGGTTGAAAATTTTGGTTCCCTCAAGCGTTCTGTATTATTGTTCTGTCTTTTGCGTCTTAAAATAATATGCAATCACAAAGACATCAAAACTACAGCAGATCCATATATAAGGCTTACAATATTAATATTATTATTATTATCATTGACTGACTAGATTGGGACAACTTGTGGTTGTGGGCCGGTACAAGTACGATGTACAACCCAAAATTGACAACTACCATATTACTTTATATCAGTAATTAACTAAGCATGCATATTTACCCATTATATAAATTACATCATTAAATCTCAGAAACGTTTTCATTTATATCAAGACACTAATACTAATGATGAGGTAGTATGGTATGGTAGTAATAGTAATGTCAGGCTCGGCTTCCTTGGGGCAGTCTGATATAAAGTAGAAATAGAAAACTGCATGTAATTTAATATACCTGCTATAAATGCATACTAGGCATGGTCATTGTCATTGTTGACTATTAGACATTTGCACATCCTTATTATGGGTACACTTGCATTTTAAGCCTCATCCTAATCCGAGGAAAATATTATGGTAAAATTATAGGATTGGCATTGGATATTGGATAACAAATTATGACAGTGATAATTAATGATAGTGTTGAGATTGACATTCAGATCTATTTAGCTCGTATCGCAAGCTCCATTGACCTCCACCCAACTCTGATAGTGGTGGTCAGTGGTCATATATTATATCTTACAGTGAACGAGTTTTATTGTTAAACAAACAATGATTGTTTGTGTCAATTAAATAGAGAGGATACATGGTTATGGTCTTATGGTATGTAGATGCATGTTGTTCTTAAACTAAGTGTTATGCAATAATATACTGTATTATTATACTCATCCAAAGTTGTACCCACCTGGTAACAGCAATAAGAGTGATCATACCAGTTTAGTACTTATTCCTACTGCGTAGCTACCTAAATAATATGCGTATTCATTGTCTGTGTCGTGTGTTTGTGTTTGAGACAATTTTATTTAGGGTTCTAATCTCGAGATGATGACGGTATTCACAATTCATTTTACTTACACTGTATATCGTACGATTCGAGCGTGTCACTGTGCCACTCAATTGAGTTGCAAATCTAATCCGTAAAAACCGTGTGTTTAAAATTTACGTGTTTTACGTAGTACTCCTCATCCTTACTTTTTCTATCTGACTTCCTGTGCCATACTGTTAAAGAAATGTAGCTTTCGGTTTCAGTCAGAGCCTTCAATATTTCGAACTACGACAAATTTTATGTACTTAGTGCCACTTATGGAGAATAGGATGGCTTATTGGTGTGTGGGTGTATATATAAGTTATGTAGTCATGTACTAAACTAATGAACTAATAAATGAATCATTTCAAGACGAAATTCTTGACCCCTCGACACTCTGACATTGACATTCTTAAATGGTTAAATTAACTTTTTGATTTAGGAAGGTCTGTATTATATACCATTATGCATTAGCATAAATATACCATGTCATTCACATATAATAGATCGTATAATATATTATTATACTCGAATTAGAATAGTAGGTATACCTATAATCGGGGAGATAGTGCTAGCGATAAGGAAAAGATACTGTAGGCACTTGCACTTGTTCAGGTCACGTCCCTAATTAAAAGAAGACACTGTTTATTCCTTTCAATCCCCTCAGCCCATCCAACCGTTGTTTGGTTAAAAGCAGCCCATAAATTATTTTCCTGTTTCCATTCTTTATTAGTACTATTACTGGTTAATACCGATTTTAATGATATTTTTTCTATAGGTATAAACTGCTTCGTCCATGTATCGATACAATTGAAACAATTGATTGTTTGTATCTAGTTGCAAATGCAAAGTTGTGAGTCAAGAGTCCATTGGAGTACCTACGCAATGGAAATTCCAAAAAATAATATTTACAATAATGATGATGATTATAATATGCCATCGATTCCGATTATTATTGGTGACAAGTCGTATTAAAAATGATTTTGCATTTTTGTACATATATTTTTGGTGTTACTTATTTCGTTGAATTTGTACATACATATTGAGATAATATGATTCATTTAGCGATTCATCGCTTAGGTTTGGATGCGACATGTAGGCTTGTTTGTAGTATTCAATTTTGTTTGGCCCGTGCAGTGCTTGGATTTGGACCTTGGGGCTGGGCCATTCCATTTGCGTTGTTTACAAACATGTATTTGTATAAGCCATGTCCATAATATTATTAGCCATGTAAAGTTACAGATAAATTTTAATGAGTTTAATGCATACATTTTTGAAGTGTTTGTTTAATTTGATGTGGCTATTTTTAGTTGCAGAAATAGAAATCATTAGCAATGCCTACTGTTATTGCTCTTGATGTTTCCCTGTCGATGTGCCGCACCATTGCACACAGCCACCCTGCTGATACACCTGAAGAGGAATTACCCACGAGAAAAAAACTTGCTGTAGAGGCTATTAATCAGTTTCTTGACCATGTATCAGCTCATTGCAAATTGGAATTCGTAGCAATGGTAGGAAAGGACAATGACTTTCATGATAATATAATGCTATAATACTATACCTACATTGAGTTCGTACTGTAAAATGTCTATTTGTCTCAAGTTTAATTGATGTTGATGATACAGATATAGAAAGTGTGTAAGTGTAACTGTGTAACTAACAATTGCTAAAAATGACTTTCAGATCACATTTTCTCACCTGTATGAACTGTTGTCCTCTTTTACTCGAGACTTGGGAACAATTCGTTCCCAACTGAGTTTGCTGCAAGAATATGACAAGACAAATTTTGAAACTGTCTTAAATGGCATTACAACGTTAGTTATGGAGGCTTGGGGAAATACTGTTCCAATTCAAATTTTTCTTATAACTGATGGTTCAGCTGGATTTGGCCCTGGATGTCTAAGAGAAACGATACAAAAAGCAAAACCATTTCCCTTTCCAGCAAAAATGAATATTTTATCATTGAGTATGTGCAGCTTAACAAATTGGAATTAGTTTGCTTTTGGTTATGTCAGATCTAAAATGCTTTCATGTTCCAGGCGATACTGACGATCGAAATTACACTGAAAACTGTTCCATGTTGACCAAAATCATTGAAGTGACTTGTGGAGACGGAATGGTGTATTTCCCTGAGAATCACCTTACTTCCAAAGTAATTTTGTATAGATAATTCTTACAATTTTTAGTACCTGTTCCTGTACTAATAAGCAGGTTTAACTATATACGGAAAAATGCTTTACAGGGATGCAGTAGTGCTGTCGCTAAGTTATGTGCTAAGGACTTCACCCCATACAAGGGATTGCTTCGTTGTGGTCAACTGACGTCAAAAGTTACTCTTTGCCCTCCACCACAACCTTTTGTATCTCGATTCGACGAAAAGAGATATGATATTTCGGAAATTGTTGAAATATTAGGATTCATAGACAGTAATGATTTGGCTAGTCCTCCAGCGCATTCTCGTCACCTTTTACTCCCGTTGAAATCATCTGGTTCGTCATCTACGAGGATCGTTACCCTATAATAATTGTGATCTTATTATTGGCAAAATTATATTAACATTTGCATTGTACTTTAGTTAGCAGTGGGTATAATCAGCCAAAAGGTGAAGATCATGAGGAGGACGTAGACAGTGGAATTCCGAATTTTTGTGTTCTTTTACACGGAGCCCTTAAAGTAAATCATTTGACTATGATCTCCTTGGTTCTATAATATCTGTACAACTACTTTTATTTTATTACATACATTTTCTATGAATTGCAGGTGGAAAGCCTTTGTGCGCTTTGTGAAGTGGGAACTGATTGGTATGGATTTATATATTCCTGGGCTGATAACAAAAAGAAATCTAATTTAATGTTGTCAATACTCCCTCCAGGTATATACATTATTTATTACATTATGTTATAGAGAAGCTAGAATCATAACTTATAGTTTGTGTTTGCTTTTAGGAAGTGACGTCGCTCCGTGGTTAGGAAATATGCATCAGCTGGGACCTAAAGATGAATTTCTATCTCGAGCAGTTGCACAAGGATCCTCTGCTACTGCTACTCCCACTTTCCCTGTAAAAGCTGTGGAGAAAAAGAGTTATGGATCGAATTTTACTGTATGGATAACATCTGGTGGAATAAATAACGACATGCAAAAGCTGCTGCGCCATGCCAGAAAACTGCCCGAGAAAACGCAACAGTTTTACAAGGTTATAACTGTTTAACAGTAGTTATGTAGTATGCATTTGCGATCTTCTCTTAGTATCTGTACTGTATTAAAATCTGGTGGATAATAATCTACAGGAACTGAACCGTATGCGACGATGGGCTCTTACGATAGGCTTCGAAGAAATACTTGAATCTATTGCTCAGGTTGTTACTTTGTTTATCTATTCTACTCTGCTGGCTCATAGTGTGCAATATAAGGTTACACTGATCTGATATATTCTGTTTTTAGATTTTGGAACGAGAATGTCTGGTTTCCACTGCTTCCCATCCAGCAGCCGCAATTCAACTGACACATGCCATTTCTCAGCTTCGAAAATCGACAGCCTTAGAATACGATAAGATCATTGCTCCTCATAAAGGAACCTAAATAAAAGTGTCTATTTACCACCTACCCTATTTAAGTAATTTTTCGGATTTATAAGACAAGATGGATAAGTATTATTTTGTTATTCTAATAGCTACATACACAAGTAGCGGTTGCACAGTATCTAGTACGTATTTATGTAAAAATTAATTGTAATCGTTGTAAATTATCCAGAGAGGACAGCTGTTAAATAAGATTTATGCAATTAAAAAGATTTATTACATTAAAATGGAAAATATCTGAACAAATGCCGTGCATCATGAACTTTACTTATCAACACCGTACGTACCTATTTACGTAACTTTCACTCTTAAGAATAACTAGACCGAAATAACTCAATCACTTTCTAAGTAGCAAAATGAAAAGCCGGAGATAACGCAATAACAGTGATAAGACAGGTTTCTCTTGTAAGTCCGTCGGAATCGTAAAAGCAAAGTTTTTGAATTCAATAACAGCCGACAATCTTGATTTAACTAAATAATGCGGCCGAGCGATAACACTTAAGTGCTACTACCTCCTCATCTATTCATCCTTACAAAAAGGCTCTTTTTTCGGCTGGTAATGGAAAATAGAATTTAATAGGAATATTTTAGTAGCCATAAGATAGTAGTGGTGCACGAAGTCACAAATGACTAGAAATACACACATATCCCAAAACGCAGTCGTCAAAATGCATAAGTATTCCTTCCTTAGGAACATTGAAAAGAAATTCATGTAAATAGGAATTTTGTGACGACTTGCGTTATATGATGAATATTATTCTCATTTTCCCCCGAGTATATGCTCGCTCCGAAACGTCTGCTTTCTTTTATTTTACACATTCACACTGCACTACAGTATAGTATGTAGTGTGCATTGGTTGTGCTATGAAGAACGGATCCACTTAGCAGATACGGTTGAGACATAAAACATGACGAGATAGAAAGTAAAAGCGTATAGAAGGGTAGTCTGTGTAAGTATTCAGTCTATACAGCGTAGCATGGCCATACTAAAGATATGTTGTACATGTAGTCAATCTGGTCTTTAGAAAGCATCCGAGAAAGATTTTGAGCTGGAAACATAGAGGGTGGTGAATGGAATTGGAAATTTGGCTCTTACCTCAGATGTTCAATATTTCGTCTATCCACAGTGCAACGAACTTTCACAATCACAATGGGTGACCAATATTTAATGCGACTTTCACCACAATACACCTGATCTGTTCTTGTTATTCTTTTTAACCACACAATAAATACAAGCATATAATAATCTGTAATGGGGCTAAGAGAGACTGGAGAAAAGTCCCCCACTAAAAACTTTCTCTGCCGTCACCAGAACAAGCAGCAATAATTATTGCATATAAATATTATGTGCTCCAGCACTGAGGATTACATGTTTGGTTATTAACTGGTTGTTTCACAAAACGTTCTGGAACCAACATGGGGACAAGAGCAGCAGCGTGTAAGCTAAAGTTTTTGTGGAGTTAGATTTCATAATCTTTTTGAGAATAAAAAGAATTGTAATATTAAACTTTATAATAATATTATTACAGTTACGGCTAAAATCCGAAATCTTCAAGATTATCATACAAGGCTCACTAATGGGGTTATGCCACTTCCAACCGGCTTGGATATTGCTAACACACTCAAGCATTTTTCACAAACTTTATTAGGTTTTAAATAGTTCAAATTGTAATTAGGTATCGGAAATATTTGGTTGATTAGTAGCATCCATATGTATTGATTTCCGTCTAAATTATCTATTTTCCAGTGGTATTGAAGGATGTACCTCATTTTCCGCTGGAAATGCTGAAAACTCGAGCTGAGGATGCTAGTCGAATGCAATTGTTCCCAAGTTTGGATTACAAAGCTTTATTTAATGTCGTCGTTCAGTTGATTGATGTGGCTCCAATGGTTCAGTTTGGAATACAAGCTTTTGGTCAAGCTATGCTTCAAACGATTGCTTGTCTCTTACCATTTCTAGAGCACGAACACATTGACACCCTCCCTTATATTGTTGCTGCATCTTTAGGAACTTTCCCGTGCTCATTACATCAGGATTTGATTGATTTACTTTGTCACTACCTTTTCCCGTTTACTCTATGTGAGTTAATTCAGTGTATACACCATTAGTATTATTGCACAAAATAAATGCTTTTCTCATGCAGAAATCCTTACAGATGAGATAAGGAGAAAAGGAATATCGAAACATAACTATAAATTATATAAATCACATGTATTTCTAGATAATTGTCATGAAGAAGAAGATTCTCCCGAGAGAACATCATATGCAGCTCAATCAGTTTCTGCAGTACTCATGATGGTTTTTCAATACACATCCAGCTCAGGTTTTTAGATTAGAAAATGGTCGTTAGGAAATCTTCATAGCCATGAAAATCGTGTTCATTATTGTTTCATTTCTGATTTCGAAGAGTATCATAGCCAAGTGACGGAATGTGTCATGAGTTTGAAGAGAGACACGATCAAAGATGTTTTCTGTGTCATTGCGTATGGGACTCTGGAGGCTCGAAATGTTGCCATTAACCTTTTGGTTTATTATTGGCCGCACTTAAATCCGACTTTGTATGATCGTCGAAGCATTCACTTCAAGTTTAATGGTACAAATATAATTATCGTTACACAAATGCTTATTACTATAATCCTTCTGGGATCTTGCTTGGGAATCGTTGCTTTTGTTATCAAAAAACGTGAAGATGCAGCATAATATGCTATTAAATATGTGTTCATGGGTCATGTGCTCCCAAAATAAGAACTTGAATGTATATTCTCTAGGGTTTCGCACACCCAACTGCAGAAGTGAAATGTGCAGTGTGAACAATACTGGAGGAACGGCTGCTGACGCTGTAAAGATTTGCTTAGATCATTCTGTTGGAGTATCTCTGTCTCCAGAAAATCCCCCTCCCCTATTTTTGTGCCAAGAGTGTGCCACAAGGTTACAGCATGAACAACCATCAGCCCAAGACCACCTGTACGATGTTCTACAACCCATACAACAAGTGGCGATGACTTGTGAAAATAAGGTTGGGCATAATTCCAAATCGCATTCCATGAAATTTCACTTAAGAAGTTTTGGTTCATTGTGATTTGCATCGGCTATAGTTTTCTAAATCTTTTATTCCAATGTCTTGGAAGAAAAGCATAAGAAACATTACTATAGATGTAGCGATTGATTTTTGGATTACCAAGTAGATTTTCATAAAGCAAGTAGCGAACTAGTAGCGAATTGTGTTTTAAAGATATACAGATGATGATATTTGATACAGATACGTATAAATATACTCTAAGGACATGCTTTCAAAAATGGAACTGGAGTAATTAGCATAGGATATTAGAAGATTTTCTGCTTTCTAAAGATTATGTGTCATTTTATTGTAATGTGTACGTATAAGGAGTTTTTTTGTTTTTTCAGAATTGCAGATCCTCGGAAAAAGCTGCGATCACAATTTGCTTTTCCGGTGAATGTGCTAGCTACAACGGGAATAGACCTATTCGTTATTGCGGTCAATGTCATTCCATAAGGCACAACAACAGAAGAGGAGGAGATCATGTATTTCACCTTTGTCTGCAGCCTCCCATGAAATTGGAAACTGAAACTTTGAACTACAATGTCGAAGCCATTGTCAGGTTATTGAAATTGCTCAGCCTCTTTATACTTCATTATTTAACAATGCATTGTTACAGGAAATGCTGAGCTGGAAGAATTTTTCAATTTTCTCAACATCATTGCAATATGTTCTCTTTCGGTCTTTGTAGTTTGCTGATCGAAGCAGAGCCATTGGCCACTCGGGGAGGAACGAAGGAAACGCTAGATCAGCAAACGAGATTGAGACTTTTCATGGTGAGAACTATGCAGATGCAGATTGTTTTTCTTCAACTGTCATACAATCTAACACAACTTCAACATTTAAAGCTTTCAGAAAGAGAGGGATTAATTGTTTGACTGTCATGTGAATGTCATAGTGTGTATCGTGTGTGACTGTGAATGTCATGAATGTGAATTTTGTCAATTAAAAATTGCATAGAATCATTATGCATTTCTGCGGTTTAAATTACAAAATAGTTGAAGGGAATCATACGAAATTAATATTATCGCACGGGAATTTGTTCAGGATGGTGAATTTTCGGATCCAATTCCATTGGAGGATAGGAAACTAATGGGACGATATGGTATATGGCTGTTGGTCGGATATTTTAATCCAGAAGACGATATTTCGCAAGATGTATTAGGAAGATTGTTGTCTGCGTTGTTTCAATGGTTTAATACCACGGCTTACATAGGAGATGGTACGAAAATAGTAGTTTGGATTATAAAATATATTTTACTTTAATTGCATTGAAAACAAGAGTTAGTGTATAATGTGACATAGAAAGCATTAACAAAGTATAACGATGTTTCAGACCCAAGTGCGACCGCATTGGAAAGACTCAAGTCAGATGTGGTGTGCCCTTGGATCAAAAGAGTCATTAAAAGTGACTTTGAGACATTTGTATCATGTTTATTACCCCATCCCCCTGATTTCGGAAGAGTTGGGGGACATTGGTTAGTTAATTAGTTGATTTCCCTTAAGTCGTAGAATTTAAGAAAATACTTTTCAATAACTTTAGTATGTGCATGGTATGTGTGTAAAAACTTAAAACTGATTTTCCAGGGAGGTCATCGCTTCACGAACATTTCACCTCCGAGAAGGTTTTAATCGGCTCTTTTGTCTCGTGCCGTATGATGTCATAACTCCAGAAATTTGGAGTAAAATTATGCCAAATTGGATGGAATCAATGGCGACTGAAGTACCTGAAGATGAAATGGCGGAACTTAAAATTATTTTAAGGTCTGTACCATGATTTTATATTCTTTAGTTAACTACGAGCTATACATTGTCATTGAAGGAAAAGATTAGATAATACGATCTAACAATTTCTGTTGCAGTAAAGTTATGGATCCAGAAATGAATCCCCTTGGATTTGATGCTCGCCAAATGTATCAGTTTATCGCAGTCCGTTTTCACCAAACGTCTCACAAAGTTAAAGAGCAAGCTCTACGATGGCTTCAGGTTTTGTCAAAGTTAGAAATCGTTATCCCCCTCTACTTTATTTTCTCCATTTTCCGTGAAGGTATTCGACCGAAAGCGGAAAAGCTACCCAAGCGAGGAAGTGTTTCTGCCCAATCGGCTGATGCCAGCAAGGAGAAGGATGTTATCGGTATTTACGTTATATTGCTTTAGTATTTACAGGTTGATCAATTCGCTAGCTTAATAATTTACAGCTTATATCGTGTTTTTTATTTCTATTCAGCTGCTATATGTCAAGATGATTCTCCGAACGCATCGTCATTGTCTGATGACGATGAAAACGTTACCCTTAGGACTGAGCAACAATCTGAAAGTGAATTAATGCTATCGTCATTCATTTTTATGTTGGATATAATTTTAAAACAGGTACATACATACATACATAAATATAGCCTATTATAGTATACTTATTAATTATAGTCAAACAGACGAAGTATGAAATCATTTATGTTGAAATAACAGTTAGAACTGCAGGAAGTAGAGCAGCACAAAGGTCTACAAACTTTAGTTGCAAAGGATGCCATGATTTTACTTCACAATATGGTAGCCATGCCTTGGCCTGGAAAGCACACATGTCAAGACGGTAACCAGGAATGTCAATTTTGTGAAATGGCAGTGTTTTGGTACCAACTTGCACTGGAAATTGTCCAGAAACTTGCTCCACAGAATCCAACCATAGCTCCAGATGTAAGACATTGTTCATGTCTCCCATTTTATCTGGATTTTATTCTGTTTACAAGTTTTACATACTTTCTAATCAGGTTGTGACTAGCCCTGATGGAGAATTTGGTAGTAAATCCTTCCCCGAAGCGGATAAACGGCTTGAGGTTTTGAAAGATACAAAACCAGCTATCTCTCCAAAGTCCGAAAGTATGGGACTTGAAGGCATCATTGTCAATATGCCCCAGGTATCGATGTTTTATCAATTGATGAAATGTGTTACAGCTTTATATGTATAAAACTCTTTCCGTGGACATATTTACTTTCACTACTTTCACCGGATTTTTACAATAAACTTTAAAATTACTTGAAATTCAGTTTAGCAATGTTTTTAAAATAACTTAGATTCTGACGGCAACTGTTGAAACAGTGTCTGATATGGATCTAGCTCCTATTATGCCCTCTGAGAAAATTGTTAAAGCAGTAGCAAGGGCAGTTACAATTACTGAGTCAGAAACTGGTGATGATCTTAAAACATGCTTTCCAATTTAGTCTTATTGTCTAATGTTTTGCATTTTAGTATAATTTTCACGTATGTTTGTGATAGCCACGGCTACTGCCCATATATCTTCGGCTTCGGCAACATTAATAGGAGAGGAGGACGATGGGAGCAAAGCTGGAGATTCGAAAGATTTCTGGATGACTAGTGTCGGAAAATTTAAGTTTTCAATAGAGGAGCTTCCACCGCATTTGCAGTTTACATATGAACTTTTAAAGGTGCATCTTTTCTCTTCTACATCTATTTCTGTATGCTTGGCATTGAGTAACATCAATCATGACACAGTTCTCTTTTTTTAAATGTATTGTCCAACCAAACAGAAAATACCCGATGAAGAAGATCCAGAATTAATGTACCATCTCCTAAAATGTTTGAAAATATTGTTTCTTCATGGTGAAGTGATGTTAAAAGGAGCGAAGGATCACAGAGGCTTTCTCATTTGGTGTCAAGAAAATCTCCTAATTAAGAAGTTCGTAAATGTCTTACACGAGAAAGAGAAAGTGAATTAACTGCAGGATGAAAATGGCAATATTTTTTTATTCTTCGTAGTTTATGGGATCTTATGGATGCAGAATTTAGCCAGATATGTGAGCAAGCTGTGCCAATTCTATTGCACTGCATAACATTACCTATTGGAAATGATGTATTTTGGAAACAGATTGAGGAAGACTTTCACAGCCCAGATTGGCGACGACGTTTCACTGCAGGTAAATGGCTAAACTGCACAGTTTTCATCGAAATCTCTGCAATTGTATATTCTAGGCTTTAGATTTTAGATTTAGTAACATAAACGTGGCAATATTTTTTTTTCATCGAAAAGTGGAAAGGGTCATTACAATTACCCGTTTTATGGACACTCATCCAGTAAGGCCAAGTCAATCTTTGCAAACAGCACTTTCTAACGCATTCTGCTACGTTATTTCATCGTTGGATGACCCTCATGTTGCGGTAGCTCAACGAACTGCTCTATATCTAGGAACGATCCATGATTCTGCATTACAAGTACTTAATATCACAAGTTTAAATGCAATGAAATAGTATTTAAAGCTTCTAACTGAGATGTAACAAAAATATCTCAGACTCTGCTTTACTGCTTGGAGACCCAATTCGATTCAGTTATCATGGACAGACCTGTAATTCTTCAGTCCTTGTACTTGTTATTAAACTCCGTAAGCGATCGGAAAATCTTAAGATGGGATTTTTTCTTAAACTGCTTCGATACTTTGTTCCTTGAAGCCCAAATCAACTTAGAACGCAGTGGGGATGTTTCATTTGCCAGAGGTTTGTCAAATGAATATGAAATTTATGTAATCTTTGAGGCATTTATAAAGAAATACTAAAGTTTTACGTTCCTTTATTAGACGTGAGACACTTTGATGGAAACATAGAGCATTTCATTAAAAAATTGAGCAGAGTAAGTGATGCATTGAACAAAAATGAAATGCAGACGCAAGGCAAAACGCTATATTCCAGTTTGGGTACCAAATGGCCATATAAAAGGACAATGTCTGCACCGGCTGGATTTCAAGGTAGACAAGGTAAGGTAAAATAAAAGATGTTCTCAAATTTATTAGAGAAAATAATTTTTCCTTTCATTTCTAGAAAAAGAACGGTTTTATCGACAGACATCTGCACCCGTTTTGAAAAGAAAAGGATCTCGACAAGGAATCGGTAAGATATCCTATTATTCCTATTAAGTCAGAAACATTCCATTCTGATTTGAATGTGTAGAATGATAAACACTGAAAACCAAAATCATGTACTAATTTGTACTAATGCATTCAAAACATCAGATGGGCATATTCATGGTCTTCTCAGTGGCGAAGACACTCATCTACTTGGAATATTCCATAAAATTGTCGAACTTGAAGAATCTGACAAAGATACAATGCATCTTCTTGTATTCCTCTTCATGCAATTTTTGTCAAGATATAATCGTGGGGTATTCCTTTCATTTCATTACCTTTCTATAAACATTCAATACGTAAAATAGAAGTACCATATAAAAATGCCAATTAAAATCATTTTTACAGATCATACCGAGTGAAAATAAAGCACTTGCGAAGACTCAGACTGTAGTGTTGCGACACATTACAATGCTCTTAGGTTATAATCCCCAAGAAAAGGCATTTTTTCTTACTCCATTGCGAGTAAGAGCATCTCCCGTTTTCAACTCATATATCTCTAACCTTCCCCAAGTTTTAGGTTCGAAATCGAAAAGTATTTCAATAATTTCAGCTGCCGATTTACTTTGAATTCTTATAGAATTTGTGTGTTTTTCTAGATCAAAATTTTACTGGAACGGGAACGGTCATTTTACCTATTTCCCTTAGCATTCTCCATTATTCTCCAGCTCCAAGTAAAGCTGCTGGAACAAGGATGCATCCTTTCTATTCTTTGTGGTTCCTTGAGCCACACGTTCGTCGAAATTGGCTTCTGTCTCTTATTGTAATTCTTTACAAGGTAAAAGAACAATGTAATTCTGATAATGCTACTAATTAAAGAATGTGATAATAGTTTACTATATTTCGTTGACATTTTCATGTTCAGTATGAGTATGGAGTTTTACCTTTGTCAAGCCAAGTTCAAACGGTTATACGAATAGTCCTGAATACTATCAACAATCAAGAACATCATTGTAGACCTCTGCCTTCTACCTTAATTCTAGATGAGCCAACTAGCCGAATGAGAAGTAGATATACTGACATAATGATTTTAGATAAATGAATTGAGTTTTTTATTTAATTTATACATGGTAATAAATAATTTCTCGTTGAGGTGACTTGGAGCATATCGTAGAACATGAGACACCACCGATGACTCCTATGAGTATCCAAGCCTCTCCAGCATTCAGTGCTCTCCGCGAGCAAAGAAAAAGTGTCGGCAGTATATCTTCAGCAAAACAGCAGAAACCGAAACCTACCCCAGGAGTCACTGAATCCTTCGAAATGATGTGAATTGATATTTTTGTATAAGATTCGATCTATTTTATGTGTTGCTTAACCATGCTTTAACGATGTCTTTCCTTTAGGTCTTCTACAGAAGAAACGGACGAAGTTGAGCCTGAGCTAGCTGCAATTCCAGAATCACCTAAATCTCATGGATCCGTTGAAGAAAGTGTACGGACACTTATAGTTGTGTTTCTTACGACTTAAAAAATATTAATGGTTTCTGGTTTTGCATATCTTATTTTTTAAATGACAGGGGTCATTCCGAGATTTAGTAATGATTGAAGCTCCGGAAGTGATGCACTTGCAGACAGCCGTGGCTCATCAAGTGAAACCAATGGTAGATTTCCAAGTTGTGGAAGAACTTCAGACTTTTCATACAGTAGTTCAGTCTGAAGCTCCAAGAATTGTTGAATCAACGTGCCAACCAAAATTTGGCTCTTCCTCTGCACCAGCGTCGGCGGGTTTGGAAAAGTCAAAAAATAGTTGGTTCTTGGGAGGAGTCGACGGAGATTCTAAATCTTCTTCATCCGGTGCTAGTACCAGTAGTAAAAGTGGCAGTAAAAGTGGAGGTGACTTTCCCTGGCAATTAAGCATTTCTACAGCTTTACAAATTGCCAAAATCCCTGCACCTCCTTTAGAACGACTTTTACCAGTGGGATTCAACCCTCCTCCGCTTTCTCCAACGGTGAAATCTTTGTCAAGAATTCCTGGAGGATATTCAAGTCCTTACGAATCCCCAGAATCTCCGATGTCTCGAATGGATATGATTACTATTGGTAAAATTAAGATGCTTTCTTTTGTTCGTATTTTCTATTCCAACCTACTTATATACATACTTGTCATGTTGTCTGGAATGTCTATAATTAGGTCCAATAGTTCGGGTTGATGGCGGCTCTGATGAAAATGGAGGATCCCTCGAAGAAACTGTCATAGAAAAACCTCCTATGGAAAGGTTGCTATCTTGTGGCTTCAAGGAAGAGGAGCCCTGCTTTAGCAAGGCGGTTGTTGTTGGTAAGTTGTAATAACTATTTCAACTAAACCCGCCCCAATTGTACCTATTATAATATTTACCTTACATTATTGTAATTATAATTTCAGAAGATCCAAAACATCTACATCGAGCGGAGGTATTCCCAATTAGTTTCACAGTTACAAAGCTTTACGTTCAATGCCAGTAAAAAATCGTACATTGAGAGAAAGTTACTTTCCCTTCCAATGCGTTAGCATCCTATTCAACTTTCACTAAAGGGAAAATTTTATAATTTTTGTTTAATATTTTGAGATATTTGTATATATGGTGCTTTATTTTCATGACATATATCTTTAACAGTTAAAGACATTATTACTTTTTATTGCAGACATGTAACAAAGGCTCTCCAAAAAAGCTTGTTAAACAGCCGAATGTTTTTGAGGGCGATAGTGTGTTTGAATCGGGAGGCACAGGGAGACGGAATGAGGGAAATAAAAAAGGACTAGATCACTCTAATTCTCAAGAGACAACTAAATCCGTCGGATTTGCGTTAGTAAATTTTTCTATTCTCATCGCTTGTTTCCCAAAAGCTTAAATAACTATTTGTGGCATCCATTTTAGTTCACACACTATTGACCATTCTGGAAAATCGAACTATGCTAATCCTAATCAACAAATACGGCAAAGTGTTCTTCGTATCGGAGAAGATTGTGCTCAAGACAGATGTGGGGATTGTGGGGTCGTATATGAGATTTATAGCAACGAAGAGTTAGGTTTATGCATTGTTGCTCTTGAAACGTTCATTCACAGAGAGCCATCTTTGGCAGCACCGTTCATGCCAGATATCCTGAAAGCTGTTACAAGGTAAATGAAATTTTATTTCGAATGTCTCATTATCTAATTATATTTTTAATGTTTTTGTGTCCGTGTTCTAGAATTGCATTGAAGCCGCTTTTCCCTTGGCAAGCAGAGAGTTCTGTTTACCTTCCTGGAGGAGTATCTAGTGTAGCACATCAGTTTCTAAGATGTGTTCTGCATCAGTTGGCTCCGTACGGAGTGTTTGTACAACTGTTTCAAACAAAATTTCCAGGTTCAAATCATTTGTGTGCGAATAAATATACATTTAAGAATAGAAATTCATTTACTTTGCATATGTTTGCAGAAAGAGTTAAAGGAGATGTGTTTAAGGCCATTTCATATGCTCTGACTGATTTTACGGAACTGAATCCTGTAGCACCGTTGCAAATGTTATTCGAGGTACCAATTTCTATTTATATCAATAATGTGTAGACAAAACGTTTTTGCATCCTTATATACGCATCATTTGATAGAAATTCATGTGACTTTGTTTCTAAATTCATTTGGTTATTTGCAGACATTGAACTCAAGAAAATCATTGGTAATGGATACAGTAGCTCCAATAGTAGACAATGTGGCTACTTATTTAGAGTGTTTGCCATTGGAAGCCGCTTCAGCCACCTGGAGCGCCGTAATTCCCTTATGTGAAGTATTTCTTAGAAAGATATTACCGAATATTCAATCTATGCAAGGAATGGATGGCATGCTAAGAACAATGGGTTGCCTCATGAGGCTCCCAGGAATTTCTGCATTTAAAGTCAGAAAATTCTCATGTTTAGATATAGCATAATAATTTTCTTTGTAACTTTCACTATTTGTAACTTCGATTTCTTCTGCTCCATAAAATGATATTCCTGACTTATTTGTTGCAGAGTATATTGGACCCGTTTTCCAAAATTTTGAGTTTCGTCATCCAAAGCCATGGCTTAAAGTTTAGCGTCCTAACTGAACTTTGTCATTTGTGTCATCGTGGATTTACTAGAGTAATTTTATTGCTTAAACACATAATAAATGGTGAAGAAATGTCTTTACAACGGGCTACATTAATGCAAACTGTTTACAGGAAAGAGAAAAGTTGTTGCTGACGAGGATAACTGTATTTGAACTGGTGCAAGCTTTGAAATTCAAGCTAAATATTCCTGATGCAAATTTTTTGATGCTGGTCACATTCATTTTGCATGTAATAAACTCATTTTCTCATGTTTAACTTACTTTTTATTTTATTAGCAAACCGTATGCTTGGGCCATAAACTTATTGCACACACATTTACATATGTAGTTAAAATGTTTTATAGGATGCGGGAGGTTCTCTTGCGCCTTACGTATACGTTGAAGACTGTCCCAGGTTTCATGGAGGAGATCCTGTTGTTGGTCCTAGTACTGGTGCTGCTGAATGCATGCGACAACATTTAACGGACACTATCGAATTCCTAGCTGACTTTCACTCTCTGAGTAAAATAAAGGTGAATCAAGGACTGGAATTTTTATAAGAATCTTTGACAATTTTCACCTTTACAATGATATAAGATGAAATGTAAGCTTCTAATGTGTGTTATGCTTTTTAAAGAGCAACTACAAAGGAAGTGGCTGTGGTCTTAATGAAGATACTCTCGGGGGTGTCATAAAAGGAGGCGTTTCTCAGTTTGTCGCTCTAGAAATTTCACGTGGAAATAGCAGAGAAAACAGAGCAATCGGTCGATATTTCCCTTGGCTATACAATCCGCCCTCAGCAATGCAGCAAGGGTAAGAATCAATCATTTTGTTTTGAGTACAATAAAATTGGAAAACTATTTCACATCTTACTTTCTCTTTCAATTCACTCTCCTTTCTCTTGCAATAAAAATAATTTTCACCCAATTTCATATAAAAAATCGTAAATCGGTTGGTAAAAAACTACACGATTTTCTGCACTAAAGTTAATATTGAACATGCACGCTTTAAATGGAGTGTCATATATTTTCGATTGTTTTTATTTGTCACATTTCTGGCTTGGTGCTACAATATGGCATTAAAAACTTTCTTTTTTCAGGCCAAAAGAATTTTTAGACTGCGTGTCTCACATTCGAGTTCTTTCTTGGATACTTCTTGGAGCATTGACACATACGTCAATGTATGGAGTCAACAGTAGTACCACAACGACGTGTATCCCGATACCCCTGGAAGCCTCTTGTCATGTAGCTGACCATGTTCATGTCATTATGACAGGATTCCCTGAACAGTCGAAAGCGTCTGTTCTTCATATGTCTTCTTTATTTCACGCTTTTATTCTTTGTCAGGTAGGTCGATGAATATCTTATATGTCTCAATGTCTTTATACATCAACTAGTATGTTTTAGAAAGTCGGTACTGATCTTTTTTTACATTTACATTTACATGCTGTCTGTAAGTAAACCAAAACGCATTTCTTATGAATAACAAACAGGTATGGACAGTTTACTTGGAGCAAATCGGTCCCGCAGCACAAGTTGCAAATGCTGTTGACCCTCACAATATTTCTACCAACATTTTGACAGACTTTTGGGGAAAAGTGACCCCTGCAATCTTGCAATTAATTTCTCATTCCAAAGTTGTAAGTTTCCTGGCATCAAAGCCATTACCTGATTTATTTTCTCAGATCTACGAATTAATTGCCGATATAACTACTGCATAATTTACTGTGACGATATTATAGTGTTGCAGTTTTTTACCTCTAATCCCTATGTGATGTTTTTTTTACTCAGTTGGCTGAAATGGTTAACTTGCATTTCCTGACTCTTTTGGAGTCCCTCTTAGAGTGTAATTCTAGTGTTTTCAACATGCAATTAATTTCTCATTCCAAAGTTGTAAGTTTCCTGGCATCAAAGCCATTACCTGATTTATTTTCTCAGATCTACGAATTAATTGCCGATACAACTACTGCATAATTTACTGTGACGATATTATAGTGTTGCAGTTTTTTTGCCTCTAATTCCTATGTGATGTTTTTTTACTCAGTTGGCTGAAATGGTTAACTTGCATTTCCTGACTCTTTTGGAGTCCCTCTTAGAGTGTAATTCTAGTGTTTTCAACCGTTTACTACCACTGTGGAATCCTGTTTTGTATGCACATAGTGGCAACCTACCTGGACATGTGCAGGTTCGTCTGCAGGCATGCATAAGTAAGTTTACATAAATATCAACTTTTCAGGGATTCAGTAACGTTATAATATTATACATCGTAATTCTAATATTCTTTCATTCACATGTTGAAATTCTATTCCTCAGGTTTTCCACCTCCGGATTTGAGTGGAAAGTTTGGACACAAAGGCGGCGATGCATCACAAACCGGAGGGATCGAATTTCCTAGCCCCCAGTGTGGTCCGGTTCACAATCTATTGCTTTTGAAATGGGTTCAAAGGTTGCAATTCAAAATGGGACAAATCGAACTACAGTCCTCCGCTGCCACTCAATTCTATCCATTATAAATATTTACTTCAGGCTTCTATCATAGTATAAATCAGTTGAAAATTCCGATTAATAAAAGAGAGTACCGGTTATCATAGCACATCAAAAAATTATCTCGACGAAAGATTGAAACTTGCAACTATCAAGTACAATCCTTTATTTAACACAGGCAGTAGAAATAAGAATTAAGTCCATATAATTAACTAGTCAATCTTTAGTACTGAACCTTAAACATGCTATTCCTTAACTTCACGATGTTGCAAATAATTTCACACAGAAGCAAAAGAATTTACCTAAATATCTCTCTTTTTATTGCATCTCAGAGTCAGAATTACATGTACACTTGAATCAGATTTAAAGTGAACATGAATTCATGATATGCTCATTTTCCATACGTGCATGTACATAACGTTTTACAATGCAACTTGTATGCATGCTACTACTATGGAAAATGTCAAGCATATGTTCACTTGAAATCTGACTCCAGTGTAAGTCTCATTTTCATTCATTGATTGGAACGCATTTTGTAAATCAATGCAAAATGGCTTCGGGCACCAGCTTCCAATACTTGCGATTAGTATATACGGAAATTGACTTTGCGAAAAATATCTACACCGTAGAGGCTACTTTAAAGTCAAAATTACATTTTCCCTTGGTATGCAAATCATACTCAAGTTACAAATCGGTTATTGGTTCACATGATAGAAACATATATATAGGTATATTATAATATATTTACAAGTTTAACACTTAGATAAAATGACTTCAGGAATTCTGATTTAATAATATGCCAGTCACTTATTGGTGCACCGTTAATGATACGACAACTCTAGTTTCATCATTGTTATTTACATAAGAAAGGAGTACAAAATTTGCTTTTTATCACAGACGTGTGATGCAATGTCTAATAACGAAGCATTTGTAAATCACGCCTGTAATTTTCATTTACGTAACTTATTTGTCTACTCTAGCGTTACATATAGAAAAAAATAATCAGGGATTCGAAACAGATATATCATTATATATATTATATGCTTTTATTTTTTGCCTGGACCGCCGCCTCCAAAGATATTCTGCAATCCTCCCGCAGCACCCCCAGCCGCTCCTTGAAGTTGTCTCATAATGTTGGACAGTCCATTCATTCCCCCTAAAAAAGGTACAGTTAAAGTTAAAGTGGAATACCAAGATAAAAATAAAGGAATTGAAACAAAATTAAAAAAAAAGGAATTTAAACAAAATTAAAGAATTAAAGTAAAATACCGTAATAAAGGAATATAAAGGAAATATCATTAACAAAGGTCAAAACCAACTGAAACAGCTTACCCATTTGTTGGAAAACTCGAGGATCCATCATTTTCGCCATTTGTTGATTCAATTTAGCCATTTGATTAGGATTTACATTCTTAGCCATATCACCTCCTTTAAACAATCCCTTAATTCCTCCCATTTTCTTTACGACAGCCGCAAACTTCGTGTATTGTGTCAATAGTTCCTTCACTTCCCTCTCTGTTACACCGGATCCATACGCTACTCTTGTGACACGAGTGCTCTGCTTGGTAAATAGTTTTGCTCCATCTCGATTGTCCAATTCTAAAGAATGGGAAATAAATATTTTACACTTTAAAATAACTACATATATATAATTCCTAAAATTGTCTAATACGTCAACTAAATAACCATTTATTATATAAGAGATAATGATACTGATAAAGAATTGTACCGTAATCATTCATGCTATCCATAATCGTCATCAACCGCTTCAATCTAGCCATGGATTCTTGCTCACTCCCTTTAGCAAGAAAATCTTGGCTGAATCCAGGGATCATACCCTGCAAAGTAAAATTAAAATGATTTTTTACACAGAAGAGAAACAATAAGATTCAATTCATAAAGTAATGTGTCAATGTGTGTGTAAGCTGACAAAACATTATTGTATACCATAATTTGAGAAAATGGTCCCATTTTCATTATGTTTTGAAACTGCTCGTACATATCTCGGAGAGTAAAATGGCCGTGTTTAATTTTTTCTATTAGTTCTTCGTTGTCCTCCAACTTCAACTCATTAACTTTGTCAATGAGACCTTCTATGTCACCCATCCCTAAAAGCTTGCTAATAAATGGTTTCGTTTTAAAAGGTTCCAAATCATCAATATGCTCTCCGGTACCAATGAAAATAATAGGACTTGAAGTTGCAGCGACTCTGAACAAGTTAAGAAATATATAACATCAATTAGCATTCCATAAAGAAGAATTCCAAAAAGAAGAATTTCAAAATGAAAATCCTAAATGATTATTGGATTATATATAATACAGTTAATTATGTCTACTAAGAGCAAATATTTTCCTTACGCGCTGAGTGCTCCACCTCCTTTTGCGTGACCATCCAATTTTGTGATTATAACTGCTCCAACATTTACTTTTTCTTTAAAGGCTTTCGCTTGAGCTTCACAAGCTTGACCGATAGTGGCATCCATAACGAATATAATGTTGTCTGGACTCTGTTCGCAAAAAATGATAACTATCTTTATACGTGCAAATAGTATTAGGTTCCTTCTGCTAAAGGCATCGCATGGTGCCAATTTAAAAATATATACTTTAATTACTTACCACTGTATTAGCAACTTGTAACATCTCCTCGAACAGAGATTCTTCTTGCTTGTGCCTACCACTAGTATCAACTACAATAATTTCAAAGCCTTCTTTTTTGAACATTTCGACACCATCATGAGCAATTACAACGGGATCGACTTCGGTGTAACTAAATAATGATTATTATTGTAATGTTATATTATGCAAAACTTTCAACACTAATATTATGGTACATATAAGTATCACTTTGAACACAGGCCAATGCGTTTTAGAATATAACTTTTTTTTTGGTAATAAAAAAAGGAATACCTTCCATAGAAAGGGATTCTAGCTTTTGTTGCGTTCTGTTTCAATTGATCATAAG
>JABASI010001757.1:0-22996 GCA_019776505.1 Tomocerus nigrus
AGGATAGTCCATCCAGTTTCTTCCGCAGGTTTAATCTCACTGATTCAATTTTGCTGGTAGCAACTCGACATGGATCTCTCTACTTAGTTGGCCTACTATACGTGGTAGGGTACAACAACTTTACGACTTACGTTACGATTCTCATATGGCTACCAGCCACATGCCAGCATTTAAATTCAATTTTTTTCTCCCAGCGCCCGCAATGAGACATGCAGCGGTGGACAGACAAACATACAGACATACAACTGTAAATTATACTATACTATAGTATACATTCTGGAAACTTTTTCAAAAAGATGGTAAACTGAGTGAAGTGTGACTACCCCCAAATGAAAAAAAATGATTTGAGTATTCCTTGAGGCGTGACCCAAATATTCAAAATTATCTGGAAAGCGAACAAAAGGACCCTTTGTGTGTAAGCATGGATAAGGCTACCGCTTTTTTAAATAAATGCACAATAATTTACTTTCAAATTATGACAAATAGCGATGCTTTGGACCAAATATTATAGGTGTAGGTACTTCAAGTGAATGTAAGTACTAATAATACCAGACTTATATTATTTTCTCTTTCTTGTAAAAAAAATATTGTTAATGGTCAGCAAGAAATTGCCTACTGAATGGGTGATAGCTTTTGAAGGAACAATCATGTATTTGTGAGAGAAGAGAGTGAGTATTTGTGAGAATGTCTCGTAGCCTGGTGGGGGCCCTGGCCTACGACATTCATACTTGTTCTCTATTTCGGCAAACAAATTCAATATACGACAATATAGGTCCATTAGCTTCACTTACACTGTAGGGTGAGCAAGTAGCTAATTCTAGGCAGAGACAGCAAAAGGCAAAGTGTAGTGGGATATGAAGGCGACTCAATTAAATTTCAGAATTTAGAAGTTCGGCCAGTACCAACATGTTGTGTTCTGAGCTGGAGGAAAATGGCACAAAGTGCATTGTAACACAACAGTTGAAAAGTAATGAAATGTTATGGCTTCTTCTCTCTCAGTTTCAATAGGTTGTTACGTGGTGGGAAAGCGATTGAAGTCAACTTGTGTTTCCTTCCGGAGGATCGTAAAGGATTTTCCTATCTACTCTTTATTTCCCTTGAGATCCCTTCACATGCTCAAATTACGAAGCATAGAGAAATGCACGTATTCATGCAGCGATCGCCCACAGTCACTCCAGCCAACTACGCTGTGACGCGACGCTGCTACTTCAGTGACCAGCTCCCTTCCGACTCAAAGAATTTTACTCCGATAGTCTCCAGCGCCGTAAAGTCCTACAGTCAGCCACTTTCTGCCCGGACTCAACAAATACGATAATAAAAGTTGAATAAAATAGCTTTGTGGTTTAGTGGCCAACCCTTATCTTCCGTTTTTACTTCCTGTTGAATTGCATTTCAATTTAGACCAAAGGGCTGTTGTAATGTTGTATGTATGTATGTATGTATGTAGGATAGGTATTGTAGGCCCAGTTTCACAGAAGTCATGCATACAGAACGTGTACACCACTCACTACGCTATAGTGGACTCCACAAGTGATTTACAATACAACTTATACAACCGCCGCCGTCATTTCCTACAATTTTATTCAATGACTTAGCATGCAGTAGTTATAACTATCACATACTCTTAATAGTATATTACTCTATTATGTATATATCAACAAAATACTTGTCACTTGTAATTGCTTGATATTATATAAGGAGGAATATGGGTGCACATAAGTTGGGGATTACACGGGTATCTTCATCTTTCACATCTTTCAAATAATATTTGTCTCATTATTATGATAATACATAGAAAGCCCGTTTATCCCACATAAAAATAAATAACACAAGGCGACAACTCCTTTAAGCCAAGGCAGGGCTCGAAAGAAAAGTGTGGGTAAATTATTATTATTACAATAATTGTGGTTATTATTCATAACTCATTTCTCTCTAAAATGCTGGATTCTAAAAGTTTAAACGTAATAGAGAAGTGAGGAGTGTCACTTATTTTGACATTAAAAGAAATTCAAAGGAGAAGGATAGCATGTTGTCAGATCGCTTCTTAAGCTGTTATTTATTGTATTAATACTTGTAGCGTACATCTCTTTCATTATTAAATTGGGAGAAAGCCTGCAGGTCGGTAGTCGGTATAGCGCTTACTTTCTCTAAATGAACGCTTCGTATCTCAACATCAATCACGTACGTTTCTTATGAATACGCTCTCTCTCTCTTTCTCTCTGAAGAAAAATTGGAGGGGCGGTAAGAATTCTAACGATCCAACTTCCTCTGTTGAATTTCTCATATCCAGAATAAAGATGATTTGTATTTCACATCAATTCGTAGGGAGGAGAGCTGGAGAGAGGAGAGAAGAAAGCAGAATATAATATAATTTCATTCTTAGTCCTTGTCTTGGTTGGCTACAGACTGATATTCGGGTAATATATGGGACTCTGTCTGTAAGAAGAGAATGCAAGCAATTTCTGTCGTTATAATTCAAGTCTATTGTATGGGAATGACAGAAAAAAGATGATAAGATGAGTGGCACAGAGCAATGGAAATAGAAAGTATATGTATACTAGCTACCTAACTTTTAGGAATGGATTGGATCTTTTTCTAGCGGGTATTGCGACGAGTGGTTTGTATTTTATTATTGTAAGATGCTCTGAAACGTCTGAAAGGGAGGAGATTCTAAAGAGAATGGAGCAAGTAGTAGTTCTTTTGCAGTGTGTAGCTAATAAAAATATCAAGTGACACGACACGTACATAACTCTCTTCGGGTTACATGCGTTGCACTGCATGGCTGAACATCCACACACGAGTCGAGATGTGTTCTTAAAAATAATAAGGAGAGCCGACAAGGGCCTTGCAAAACATATGCTACGCTCCTTATTGCTTACATTATGGAAAGAAAGCAAGAATCTGAATAAATGCATAGTAAGTTGGAAATAGGAGTCCAATAATAATGGAGCTGGGTATATTTAAAAATAAATCCAACCTGTGGGACAGCACAAACCGCGGATGAGATCCAAGCAATTGCCAGCATCCATTTGACTCTCTTTGAAGCACTCATCACTTTCAGAGGGTAGACGATCGCGTAGTAACTTCGAGTCATCATATAAAATGAATGTTCAAATAAAATTAGCTTAAACTTTATATTTCCTATATCGAACATTATACATACATACATCCGCAATTCACATTAAATAAATAGCGTGTATTTAAAACGTTGTAAGCTGCTATACATATACATTATTATTCTACAAATTACGGAAATTCCGAAATTACCGGTCCAAACTGATGCAAATTAAAACCAGGGAGCTGAGGTACAGTCCGAATGCTCTCAGGAACTGGACCACTTTACCTAATGAAAAGAATCAATAATGAACAGAATTAGGGCACTTGGCATGAACATAGCTCTAGATGTTAGCAACTACTCCATTTTAACATTTTTCCCACGGGAATTGGAAGTTGGCAACAGTAAAAAATAAAACGCCCATATCCACTAATGCATATTTATATGCATATACATTCTTATAACGTAGCTAGCGATTTTTATATTGCGTTCTAAAGTAAATAATTAAAGAAAATAATAGGACCACTACACCACTGAACTTTCTCCCACATTAGTCCTCCTTAGTCTTGTAATTAGAAAAGACTATTAGTGCCAACTAAAAAAATTGCTTCTGTTGATATTATGGAGTGAGGAAAGCGTGATGCCATGGCTTATTTCTCTCATATTTCTTGTAAGGCATTCGAGAAAGGGAAATAAGTAAATGTAGCACGCTGTGCGTCGTTGAAGAGCTTAAAACACAGCAAGTTGCTTTGGGAAAAGGACAGATTGCCCCTTATGCTATATAGGTTACAAGAATATTAGTTACAATATAAGTTGAATAGAATCTTTTATTCAACTGATCTCGTATTGCAATGTAAAAGGTGCAATTCTTCAAATAGTCAGAATAGTTACAAATCGAGAAGATACGTATACGTACATAATGAAAGAGGTAGGCATTCCACAAAGAAAAGAAGTTCACTCATTGTCGGTTTCACCTCAGAAACGTCGGTATTTCATTTGTTATCATTTTTTAGATGGCGAGTGTAAGATTAGAGTGCAGGGATATGATTACTGTGTATATATAAGTTGGTTTCTTGTGTCGGTTCTTTTGTTTGCAAAGTTTAATAGCTTTCTACCCTTGAATCAAAAGAAAACTATGCGTGTCGTGTTATGCATGCTATTAGTTTTCCTTGCCACTCAGGCTATAAGAAGATGAAATGCTCCAACCGCCTTCTATTACATTGTATTACATTCCCACTTTCGACGACAAGTAGTAATTGGGACGAAATCTAGCAGACATACTTTAAATGTAGTGCAAACAAAAGTTTTTGCTAAAGTTAAAGTAAAACAAGAAAGACTAACCTCATTTTGACTAAAACATTCCATGTTAAAGTCATAAGTAAAGAATAAGGTGACAATGAACAATGCTGTACGAATTGTACGATCCTTGTGAAAATTACACCTCAGATGCCACCATTTGTTAATGTCACTGTGTAACTCCCAGCTTTTGTTTATTCATGTACTTACATTTATTATATCGTGAATTGTAGTATCTTATGTATAAAATCATTTAATTCCAGGAAATATACTTTATCTATATACGAAGATCGAATTACATGGCTAATGGGAATAATGGCACACTGTATCCTCCCGTTTGAAGTACTCAGAACTTTTAGTATAAAGTTTCCCCAGTGATTCTAATAATACCCGGATTCGTTCGTTCTCACTTAATTTCTTTATCATGTTTTCTGCTATTCTCGTTAATCTAACTCCACACAAAGAGATTTCTAGCATAATGAATGTTACAAAGAGTTTCTTGATTTCTCGGCTGATTCTGTGCTTCTGTGGCCTGAAAAGTGACATGATCCCATCACACTGTCTTTCAGTCACACACTCAGCCAGTCTTGCTTCCAAGCCCATTCAGTGCGAATTTATGCTCCCAAGCCTTAGCAATGAGATCTGGCTAAGACAGAAGAGAGAATTCCAGTGACACACGAAATGCAAACGCTACTACATAATGTTACTGTTTACAAAGGAAAAGTTACTGTTTCAGGATCAAAGGGTTTGAGTCGTGGATTATTGCGTAATTTCATTTTGTAATAATTATACCAGGAAGCGGCAGAGAAAATATTCCTAAAGAGTTGTATTGTTTTATTCAATGAAATCATCAATTTATATAAATATTTGAAAATATTAATTATATAAATATTTAAAGACTGTGTTCTAGGATTTTTGGATACCTACAATGTATCCCTGGTATTCGTGTATGAATATTATATTCGTGTATGTATATGTAGGTATATTATCTGTTCCACATCGGAAGTTTAACTAACCCTAGCCAGGTAAATATAAGTAGCATAAATCTCAGCAGTGGGCTTACGCGGGTTTTGTGTTCTGCCAGATACTAATAAAATTCGTTGAATGCAAAATGACACACGGTCCCATGCAGAGACCTTTATCATTTGTGCTAACTTTTGTAGGCAATGAAGTTCTGTGGATGTGGATTAGGATTTGAGTCGTTGCTTGAATAAATACCTTCAAAGGCCTTATACTGTCTCAGCAGCCACAGGAAGGAATGCTTGAAAGATAGAGAGGAGCTGAGAAAATTACATCCTGAAGGAAATTCTTCAGACATTGAACAAATACTAACACGAATATTATGCAAATGCACATCCGACCTCACACAATTCACAATCAGCGGGGTTGCAGATGGAGATACATAGATGTGATGTGATGTGGTGCTGTCTGTTCACACTGCGTTATTGCGTGTGCATGTATTTTGCATGAACGCTTGCGTTTATTGCGAATAACAACAGAGATATTAATATTACTCTAACGTTATTGTTTTACCCGGGTTCACAATTCCCGAGAAAGTAAGACGACGCAGTATGAAAGGTGGTGGCGGGACTTGGCCTTGCTGACTGAAACGTGAAAAGTTGTTGTTTGCAATAAACTCGGATAAACAAACCGCAGATCAGTGGGAGAATGACAGAAGGTACACAAAATGTCGCTTTATTCTAAGGACCTATCTGTGAGAATGATACAGCGGTTGTTGAGAATGCAATTTTATCACGATCTGACTAGTCGGCAACAAACTTTTTCGGTTTCTTTGACAGATTTTACTAAAGTAGTGCAAAGCCTTTTAGCTACTACAGACCTCACATAAGAAAGACGTAATTGAAAACTGTTTTGTTTCATGTTTCAGTGGAAAACCTTCAAAACTTCCAAATCGTCAATTTACTTTACTATTCGGATTCAGAAGCATTTCCACTTAGGCATACCTTTCACGACAAATGGCAATCGTCCGACCATCCAATTTATATACGAGTATTAAATGTTACAGGTGCAGTTGACACATTGGACGAGTTGATGTCCATGTAAAATTCCCAATTTCAAAATGTCAAGTTTTCTTTAAAATTGGTTGAACAAAAAGTGACACGAAGAGCAATAATTCGCAATAAAAGCAAGTTAACTTTAAAGGAAACTTGAGGTTTCGAAATTTGGAATTCCACATGGCTTAGGACATGTTCACACTTGCGATTTGTCAACATTACCTGTAACATATAGTACGCCCGACTGAATTTCGATTAGGGAGGAAGGACTGAGATTAAAAGCGGAACATTTATAGTCATATATTCGACCAAGATAATCAATTTTTGGCCGAAAAGTACACATAATACACAAAGTACACAATAATACAAATATTATTTCATGAAATAAATCTGTTTAGTAAGTGTAGGTAACAAGTAGGTACCTTAGAATATCTGTATAGTAATACTATGTTTCTAGGTAAATATTCATAAAATATTATTGATGAAACCACTGAACACAAACGTCTTTGGGCTCTTTAGATAATTGGGTTTATTTTCCGAAGAGTCGCAATGTCACAATCACAAATCAGTTTTTGCATGACAGTGCAGGATCACAAATCACAAGTCTGAGGAAGATCGGCATTGCATTACGGTTTTTGCCATACCTAACCTAACCAATCCTACCTGATATGTCTATTACAAGTGACGCACTTGTGCACTGTATACACATATATGCATATTAATGCACAAGTCACGTCATCTACAACCACATGCTGAGTGTATATTTCAAGGAGACTTCTTGTGTTCAGTTACTTCACATTGACGACAGACCTCAAACAGATGGAAATAAGACAGAAATACCTACACGCTCTTCTTAATTTCCCTTTTTCAACTTCTTTCCAAGACAGGACTATTCCCAAAATAGAACAACGGAATCTTGAAACTTTATGGCCTAAAGATATAGAAGATAAACTTTATGGCCTTAAGATACATTAGATAAATATAATGTAAACTTTTGTAAGAAGGTTTAACACTATTTTTAGTGTGTTATAACTCTAATGCAAGGCAATCTACAGTCCAATTTAGCATATACTGATCGATAGAGTTACAAGATGCTTAAAAGATCTTACCAAATTAAATGGACTTTGAGACATACCTAGCTCCTTTCCCCGAATAAAGGTAAATCAGTGCTAAAACTTTCTTTCTTATAGGTACCTACTTATTTCTTTGTCTCTTATACTTTCTCTTCTAAGATTCTGCTACTTAAGGCGTCTGAGAATTTGAGGCAATTGTGAGAACATCTCAATGGTCAAACGAACATGTAATCCTCAACCCCATAAGGAGATAAAACGCTGAAAGAATTAGGAAAAACACCCTTCCTGTCCCAAGGCTGTTTTCCAAATGAAGTCCCGGCCAATTCCAAGATATTTCGTATGTAGTGGGAAGAGGTATCATGTACTTGGACCAAATATTTAACTTTCGGTTGTAGTTGTATGTGAAGCTACAAAATTCCCCGTTCATTGCTCTGGTGCTGTGCTTAAAAATGTGTGATATAAACTAACGAACCTAACCCAATATCATGTCTATGATAACCTCTTAGGTAATATCTTTTCAGCATTGAACTTTCTATTGTAAAGATTTTACCACAGAGTACACGGACTCACGAACCCTTTATTACTGGACACTAGCAGCGTCATATTGATTGATTGATTCAGGTTAATTAAAGCGACAAAATAGGTCATCCAATTACATCAGAACTGAATTCAGTAGTGGCTACCTAACTTGTTTATAACTACACCGCTTTTCATCAAAAATCACTTACACCTACATTACATTAGATTCAGGTTAATTAAAGAGACAAAATAGGTCATCCAATTACATCAGAACTGAATTCAGTAGTGGCTACCTAACTTGTTTATAACTACACCGCTTTTCATCAAAAATCACTTACACCTACATTACATTGACACTACAATAAAACAATCATATCACATTGTACACTAAAAAATTAATCTAATGGTACACGATACACATACCATTCCTTACAATTCCAAATATCGCTTCCACCTGCATAGTCAGTGATAATTCACATTACACCCATTTTCGGGGAAGCCGAAATGACTGAAATTTTCCTAGAAGTTACAAGTCTTGGGAAAGACACAGCTGTCCTGCTTAAAGAAAACTAGCTCTCTGTACCTGAGATCTTGTACTAATACTTTTCCATACTACCTTCACAAGTGCTACCCTCCCTCCTCTCAAAAATTGAGTACAACTGTAATTTAAAACAACAATTGACAATGTTTTCTATAGCTTCTTGTAATTCCAAGAATTTTCAGCGCAGCCTCCATGCTCGTATTATCGCATTACACATCCTTGATACTAATAAAAGGGCCTACCTCAAAGTAGAAAAGTGTAGGACAGTAGACAATAAACAATTAGGTACCTAGTACCTACGCATTCTATGTGTTACTTACCAAAGGACTACTTTAGAATGAGTTAAATTGCAATTAGCTTGAAGTAGGTCGTTAATTGTTACTTTTCGCTGCAGATGAAATAGGAGATTAAAATTAAGTACCTACACATGTCAGTATGCCATTTAGTACTCCCCGCCTGGAGGTATCGCTGTCTGTGGCACATGCACATGTAAACTAAGCTAAGAGTCTTAATGAGTAATGAACAAAATAACAGATAAGTGAACTTTCGCTTTGCATATATCTATATTGTCTCATATATCTATTACCGAGACTTCAGTACTATGCTCTCTTATGAATGAGTCTTTGTGCTAAAGAGAGGCACTGCAAACCAATTTAAAAACAAATTCGTGTTTTATGGGCGTCGCAACAAAATTATAAATTACTTTTTGTTTTTCATCTCAGTTTTGCAGGATATTTCATGTCAGAGTCCTTGAACTAAACCTTTCCACGTTTTTAGTAGCCAGAACATTCCTGTTTAAGTATCAAAGCGCTTTTTGTGTACTGATTCAAACATCAACAGTACAGCAGCAGTACAAAAGGCTAAGCCAAATTAAATTGTAGTATCCACTTCACCTTTCGTCATGTCATCCGATTTGCGTGTAGGTTTAAAATTCTCATCTTTTTACTTTATTTTCATCAGTCCTTTCTGTTAGTAAGCTACTGCCTATGCATACATAATAATATTATTACTGATTAGGTTATGGCGTGTAAATGCGGCGTGTAAATGTAAAGGCTAGGCGTGTAAATATTTTGCTATTATTTATTAACACCTTATCAGACTTTGTTGATCAAAGAAATTCTCATAAGAGGTTGGCATAAGGGAGGAGAAAGAGAAAGATCGGGTAGTTATTGTGATACTTCTACTGTGTAGATGCATATATGTAAGCACATACTTACTGGCACTGGTCTCTATAAAATAGAATTGCAATAAGTCCGCAACTCAGCAACCTACATAAATAAGTGACGTAAACGTAACTGGTGACTAGCAGAGAAGCAATGGAATGTCTAAAAATAGTTGTCTTCTTTCCAACCGCCCGAAGGAAAAATGTGCCTGCAATAAAATCAGATCTCTAACGCTATAAATTACATTTCGTTGATGAGAAATGATGTGACAAGTAAATTGCAGGTGATACTCGCACATACTACGGCAAAGATTATTTAATCTTAAAGTAAGTGGGAGTATATCAGATGCCGACAAAGTAGTTTTGAGAGAAAATCCTTTCGTAAAGCTCATTTCAGTCCTTACTCCTTACGGCTGAATGCACACACAGCAGCCACATAATCAAATTATCAAAATCCCTAGTTAGAAAATATATTTTGGCTTGTTAAAGATAGGAAAAACGTATTTGATCTGAACCTATAGATTCTTTTAAGTATAAGAGACTGCCCGTGTTTATCAAAGGCAATAAAACGTGTGGGAAGATAATAGAAATAAAAGATGAAGGTCAACACAGGCAGATCAAGAAACAGTAATAATAGAATATTATTGCCCTAGATTTCATAGTTGTAAATAGTTTTAAATTAGTTTGGATATTTCAAGGATCAAAGGAAGAACATATGCTGCGTAAGGGCTGCTCTGCTGTCACACACTCTCCCACTTCTCTTCTACAGCTTCATGACTCGTGCAAAATTAATGTACATCCTCAGTGTGCGTGCCGACTCTTCTGCAGGAACATAAGTTACTGATGAAGAATTCATGAGTTGCAACGAAACAAAAGCAAACCATATGATCAAATTCCGAAGAACTTTTTCGTAGCCTTTATGGGTAAGGAAAACTTATTTCCTTTCTTGGATATACATTCAATGAAATAGTGAGAACCTTTCAGCAAAGTGATTTACAAGTATTTGATGTCCGAAGTAGTTCATCCACACAGTAACTGTGAAAGTTACACCTCCACTACATTATTATAATATAATGCTCAGCTCTCTTTCAAAACGCATAAATTCTGCCATCATAAACATAGGTACAGTGTTAGTTGGCTTCGGTTATGGCATATTGGACGGTAAAAGAAAATTTCTGCTTTAGATTTCGGGTTTCTGTGCTTGAACATTCAACGATTCCTTTTGGTCCTTTGTATCGTCTGTTTCCATTTCGCTCGAAATTTAAATTGGACAGTTTTAAGCAGAGATGAAAGGTTAATTCTAAAAAAAGTATAATGAGCACCTCAGCCTTCTATTCTATTATATTTGTGCAATGGTAATGTGCAATGTTGAAGAAAGCCAANCAATGGTAATGTGCAATGTTGAAGAAAGCCAACATCATAAGATTTCATTTTCTAGTAGTCAAAGAAGATGAAGAGAGAGAAAAGGACAGAGACGTCAATAATATGCAGGAAGGAAAGTTGTCCGTGCCTACTATAAATCATCACCCGGGCGGATGACGTATCCCCCACCACCATCAAATGTAGTAGAATTCGCAAAATACTTTCGCTTGTGGATCTCTTTGATTACAAAACTTGGACGATTACTACTCCAACACGCTAATACACTCACTATTCACTATGCTCATTTTATGTGATGAATTAAATTATAGAAAGAAGAGAAAGACTACAGTTCATTCCTTCATTTATACTTTCACACATTTCATACAAATAAATAGGAGATTTTTTGTCCTTATCTCGTCGAGACAGCTAACGAGCTATCGTTTGAATCTCTCTATGGAGCTAATTTATTACGTAGCGGCCTACTTATTAATTGACGCTTGATCGTTAGTTTTATAATAATATGTAAGCTATATATAGCAAGATCATTCTTAGTAATCGTCATTAATTTATTTCCAGAAATAGATTCTGTCATTCTAGCGGTTCATTATTCATTTGTTGCAACTGTTTTTAACGCATATGAGGTCATGAGCTCAATTCACGGATTGTAAACTGTATCAACGTATCAATTGATTCTATTATTTGATTCACTTGTACTAGATTAGATAGAATCTAATTGCCCTAATGATAGTATTATAGTAGATCTAAGTTTGAAATTATTTATTTAATGCCAAAATGAGAAGTAGACTGCAGGTAAAAGAATGATGATTCTTAATTAAATTCTTTCTCACAAAGGGTTTGAGTTGAGATATTACAAAGAGGTGACGTTCACTAAAAGGACCCTGCGATCTTCAGAAAGAGTTCGATATATAAAATTCCGGACAGATAATTAAAGAAATCGTCTTGCAAATAAGAATCACGAACAATAGTTTATTTTTATTATGAGTGAAGACAAAATTAAGTTTCATGTGATGACTAGTTTATCAAAGCAGCTTGTGTTTGCACCCGCCACACCATGATCTTTTTAATGAATGCAATATTGTTATAGATCGTGACCAGAAGATTTAAATTAGTCACATATTATTTTCATGTGAATATTATTAGATGCTTGACTCTTTTGCAAGTCATTTAAATGGAGAGTATTGAGATTTTAAAATAATATGACCCGCAGCGGCACCCCACCATGTAAATTACACTTAACCTTTCAAATCTAAATGAAAACCCAAAGGTTTAATATCGCATTTTCTAGCATCTTTCCCCACTCACTTTATGTTGGTGAAAGTTGTGTAGAGTGAGAATTGAGGAGATTAGGGCTGTTGTATGCACCCAATTAATTTTTCATTCCTTAAAAATCAGCTTATGTGTTTTAATCCTGTCACTCCACCTGAAAAATAATTTTGGGAAAGAATTTCTAATATTCTTGAGATTCCTGATTCATATAGAGGCAAAGACCGAACCGCGAACATCAATTTGACCTTTAATTATATCAGAGATTCCTGCAGCCGTTGAATATTATGGTTGTGGTGGGTGGAAAACCACATTTTTCTTTTTTATAAATATATCTGGGACTCCGATACATATTTAGTTGAAGGCGTAGTGATATGTATCTTTTAATTCTTTAAAATGTCTTTGATGTATGGAAAATGTCAGATTTGACTTACATGCGAAATCTCCGATATACCAGCCAATGGACATTCTCCAGAAGACTTCAACAGCGGCCACCATAAAAACCACTTCAATGTCAGCAATGGACAAATGTAGCAAGAGTCTATTCATTGGTTTACTTCTAATTTGGAGATGGAGACCTCTCCAAGTGGACACTAGCACAAACACATTTCCAATTGCAGCAGCCACAAAAATGATGGAATAAGCCGCAATGCTCGGGTAAGCTGAACTTGGCACTATGGTCAACTCGGAGGGCAATTCTCCCACATGATATCGTGTCCGTGGATGTCTATTGGAAATATTCGTGACTATAGTGTGAGTATTATTCGAAGGGATGTCACTAAGAGTTTCATAATCAGTCGGTTCGATGAGGATGCCCAACAAGGCCATTTCAGTCTGGGAGAAATTCATTTCAGTAGGTAGCTAATGTAAATCCGTTTCAAATTCTTCTTGAAATTAATTTGGTTGCTGGGATTACTTCGGCGGGGCTTATATTTCTGTCAAAGTGTCTTCCCCACCACAATTGTCTTAGAACAATGGGAAAAGAAGATATCTCATAGTCGTGAAAATTAAATGTAAATATTGGTGAGTGAGTGAGAGGGAAGACAAGGTAATGGAGTAAATAAACAATTCAATCCACAACTTCTCAATTTCGCTTTCCCTTTGTCTGCCGTCAAGGAGAGAAGTGAAAACTTCAATTTTCTTCCTCGTAACCTCAAAGGCGCTCTCTAATCTAATTATTTTGGAAAATGTTGAGAGGCCGGCTAGTGGGAGTCGAGGAGAGGCTAGTAGCATCTGCTCCAGACGTAAAGTGAAGAAATCCGAGTTTGACAATGAGACGGCACTGGGTTCCGACTTCAAAATCTCTCGCTTTCTTTATTAAGTCTGCAACGGGGCAGGCCAAGGAGTGAATGTAACCTTTCACCCACGTCAGCTCACTTTCACTGCAATCAGTCAGCCTGCTTTCTCCTAGCTCTCAAGTCTCTCTGTCTCTTTCTGATGTGAGCTGGTGGAAGTTGGCACAGTCTTCTTATATTTCTGCTCTCTTCTGTTGGTTGCCAGTGGTGGAGGAGCCTTTGCTTTGCTTCACTTCCACCTCGGCAAGTCTGTAAGTGCAGGCAGAGCACAGAGATTGCCAGTATTTGTTTCCAGAGCAGTCGACTCAACTCACTCCCTGCTCTCTCTCCGTTGCAGACTCCTCTATCTTTGTCTGCCGTTAACTCCACCGCGTTCTACTCTGAACAGCGTCTAGGAATGCTACGAATGTGGCAATAATAGAACATAAGAAATAGCCCCACCACTCCTTAGGCTCTTTTCCTTCCTCGCTCACTCTCTTGTCATTTCGAGCTTTTCTACAAATACATCAGATCCATCCATTGCTATTTTATCGAGTAGAGCACCACTGAGAAAACTAGCCGCATAGATTCACTCCCTTTCACTCACTTTACCTACTTTCACTATAATCTACCTCTGCCTCACCCTATACGTACATCTCGTATTCCATTCAAATTCAGATACAAATGTAAGACACTACCTACTTGTAAAATAGACGTGTGTGTGTTGTATCTTGTATCGCTAGTAGCATGCATTCATTACTTACTACTCAATACGCAGTAGGTGTACCAGCACCCTTTACATAGCATTACTGATGATACCATTGCTAGATACAAAATGTATAGGGAATTCAAACAAATCTTAGATGCTCTTTTTGTAAGATTTATCTATAATTTATTTAGGAGAAAATATCGACTCTCCTATTAAAATACACAGTAGGTGTACCAGCACCCTTTACATAGCATTACTGATGATACCATTGCTAGATACAAAATGTATAGGGAATTCAAACAAATCTTAGATGCTCTTTTTGGAAGATTTATCTATAATTTATTTAGGAGAAAATATCGACTCTCCTATTATAAACTCCATTAACTTTGTTACTCTAATAATTTAATATTTATATTTTTAGCTACCTATTAGATTTTACAGCAAAAGTGTGTGATTGCTTTCTACTTTTGGAAAATTATTTTCATAGTGTCCTTGTATTTATCATAAAAAGTCGAAAAATATCTTACTAGAGGTTCAGAAATACGAATGGTAACCCGCAACCGCTAACTCTATTTTAAACTAGTATACACGTGTGATTTGATGTGGAGTCATTACAGCCAATAAATCATGTTCATAGAATGTTCATGGTGAAGGATAAGTGAATTGGTTAACACCATTAGCCTACTTATGTGCAAATACCTGATCGGAATGTTGAAGTAAATAAATAAAAACTTCACCTTGAAAATAGAATTTTCATGGTGAAGGATAAGTGAATTGGTTAACACCATTAGCCTACTTATGTGCAAATACCTGATCGGAATGTTGAAGTAAATAAATAAAAACTTCACCTTGAAATTCAGTTGAGAGTGGAAGAAAGGCGTAGATATAAAAATTTAATATTCCTTGTGGCATGGGGCAGGAAAAAACAAAACGCATACCAATATGGTTTTGGAATTAATGGCATTAGTAGTAGGAGAGTAGTAGACTTCCAGTGTAATTAGATTTGGTGGTTTCTTTGAAGTTAATAGAATTTTCTAGATCACAGTCGATATAGGTAGGCTATTTTCGTTTTTCACTTAATATAAAAGGTTCCTAACATATTCTGCTGTTAGTTCCGCTCTAGAAGAATTTTAGGCTTTGACGCGACCAAAGCCTTCACTTCTACTTCTGCATACAAAATATAATGGTAAAACATTCTTTTCGGCTTCTATCATAATATGTGGTTTCGTTTGGATTTCTTGGCCCTGTGTGCTCTTTGTCATAAAGTAGAATCGTTTTCTCTCGCTCTTATTCTTACTTGATGTTGTGTTACGTTGTTCCACATAAGCATCGCAATTCTGAAAATGTACATGACTGCCACACTCGACTGGCTATGAGAAAATTGAGAGAAATCCGTAGCTACTAACTTATTCCAGAGATACGGCGACTATGCTTACTTAACATCTCAAGATATTCCAATACTGTGATGTTGGTCATTTATCTGTCAAAGCCCTTTTAGTTTCTGAATGCTTGTCAAAGCCGAAGGGAATTTTACTAATATTAAAGTATCTATCTTGTCTCCAGAAATTGAAAGAAGCCATTAGGCGGCACTGCTATTTCTAAATTTAACACAAGACTACGTATTTCTATTTTCTATGATGCTCTCCCAAAAATCTATAACCATTTGTCCTTCCTATGACATTCACAATTTCTTAATTGACACATCTTTCGAAATGAAGGGGGGTTAAATTAGTTGTCACAATTTTCTTTATAGTTCACATTTATTAATTGGGAATTCGCACTAAGTCATTCATTATCACATACCTAAATAGAATAAATTTGCTTTTAAGAAGTAGTCTTGCTTTCAGAATCCCCAATAATAACTCAGGTTGAACATAAAGGATTGAAGTGCATGTCCGAAGAATAATCCGTAAAATATTGTATTTTCAAGTAGTCTGTCCCACTGACTGTTGCAGGAAATGACAATAATAATGATGAAGTGAAATATCCGACAGATATAGAAAAGTTTTTCCGCTTGACTGAAAGCAAGCAACGGTGAAATGCTTTAAATAAAAGTAGACTAGGTCAGACAGCTTTTCAGCTTAAGCTGAACAATATAAACCAAAAAATAAAATATGTTTTGTTGACCAGAATACTTTTGTAGCTCGTATTTCTACTTTAGTGGTCGGAAATAATATTATTATTGGCAAGTACGAATGGATTTTGTTATCCTAGATTTGTAGCATAGCCTGTAATGCATTACATTGTGTTGTCAACAACTTATAGGGATTTGTAAGTTCTCTGGGAAAAAGCGGGACTTGTTGTGGGAGCGACAAGTAAACTAATCACTTGAAAACACTCGACTGACTAACAACTAATCGCTTGGCGATGGAAGGAAATGTTACGTCTAGCACTGATGAGACACGTTCTTCGCAACTAAATCTCAGTTAAACCTTGGCATCTTCTCATCCTCCACTATCTATCCAGAACTTCTGCACACACTTTTCCACTCTTACCGTACAGTAAAAGGATATTTCACAACTCTGCTAGCTATAATAGTATAAAGTTACTTCAAGTAATTTAAACCCGAGTTTTGTATCTTCAAATGTAGACGCATAGTCTAATCCCGCCCCGTAGTAATGCTGAATTCAATTCTTCATACTACAGGCAGAGCCGGAATCAGTCTGACTAGGATTTATTATAGATCCTCAAGCTTTCTATTTCCCTACTATTTTTCCGAAAAGTAACAATAACAGCATTAGCGGCCGGACAGCAATGACACACTAACTTTCTCCTCAAGGGAGAACCGGTAAAAGGGGATTTTCAGAATCGTATTACTTTTTATTGTGTTTAGTTGGACGATCAAAAATATATTGACAGAATACAAAATACCCAAAAAGAAAAGGGGCGCAGGGTGGCCTGGTTTACATACATCGCTTCAAAATTCATAACCACAGACTTTTAAAAGAAAATGTAAGTGCTATGATGTTAAAAGTGAAAGTAAGTAATAGAGGCAGATGATTTAAAAAATCTGAAAGTATAATGATGTGATTAAAGCTTCGTCCATTATCTTGACGAGAAAATTTATTTTCGCAATTAGTTTTGGAGAAACATTTATGAACTATTTGGTAGGTGCCTACTATAAGTTTACTGTCTAGAGATCTTACTGCCGCTGAAGGTGCATGTCTGCAAACAGTGTACCTATACACTGTACACTCCAGAAACGAAACATAAATCAATCTTGTTAGCAATCTAATGGAAAACCCCTGTAGACTCCCTTCGTGTTGTTGACTTGGCATTAGTTAAAACACCATCATCTCTCCTTCCCAAAGTTGAGAAAGGCTAAATTTTGTATTTAACCTCATAAAACTGTCTTCTTTTGATATAGTCAATCATCTATATTCATTACCCATCCTTGGCATGGTTATTTGGCTATAATGTTATCAACCAAGTAACACTAGTAGGGTTTTTAACGCTGTAAATTCCCTACATATCTGCTATAGTTAAACAAGTAGTCCAATGAAAAATGGATGTGATGGAGTGCAACATTTTTTATTAGGTTCTCCATTGATTTTTGCTAGGGAGAATTTTGTGGTCGAATAACGGTACTGTCTCCACAAAATGCCCTATCACACAGTGGTTGCTCTGTTTACTTAGTTAAAACTAATGATGATATGCTCGTAAATCTTGCATTAAGCATATTGCATGCAGTAAGAATGTATGCATGGAGGAGGGTAGTATAGGTCAGGATCTATTAGCCTAGAGCTGCTACATGAATCAGGGATGATCATTTTCATTTTTTTCCTGGAACTGACATGGAAAATTGCAACACTAATGTACATATTTAATGTTGAAAAATGTAGTACTTGCCTATATTTACCTATGTGCTTAACGTTTCTAGACGATCCTGGAAAGTAAGTAGTTTTCTGTTAGTATTGAGTAGCAGTAGCATCCACCCACGTATAACGTAGATATATATCTTCTGAAATACTTAATAATTTAATTATACTTTAGGTATTTATATTATCATCTGTCCGAATAATATTATAGTCTCATCCCTACGTTAATTCTGATGTGCAGAATATAAGTTAATATATGTAGTTACCATTTTTCCTCTTTTTTCAAATGTGCATTTGATTCTAGATGACTACTGTTCTAATTGTGACTTTCCTGGAATAAAGGCTCAAAAAATCCCATTTTTCCACAAGGCAGTCACTATATCATTGAATCCTTTTGAGTAGCATCGGATGTGCAGCGGGGCGAAATAAATTCGTCATTCGTTTTTAGCAGCTTATTTAAGATTAGCATTAGCTATAGGCCAGTTTTGGCTAATAGGACTATGTAGAGGAATACAATGCAGTTATTTGACTCTGTTTATCTCTTCTGTTGGCATCAGTTGGGTATAAGTAATGCTTATACTTAATATGCTCATCCTAGAAGAGTGTGGAAATGTTTTTCTAACGAACAGAGCCTTTGGGACCGTTCTCTTGTTTCCTCTCTCCTAACAAAGTATGGATCCTTCTTTTCCATTTACTACATCTAACTATGATCGTGTATCTCACTATCGACTCTACCCTTATAACTTTCTCCTTTTGATGTGCTAGTTTTTATTGCAACAATGCATTATGTATACGAGGGCTGAAGTTGCATACAGTGTTAAAGTACCTTGCATATGATACACACTTAAAGCGTAAATATTATAGACATCTTGAGCTTGGGAAAGTTCTACACGTCTCCATTTTATTCAACTTTATTTATCTACTTGATCTTTTCAACTGTAAAACTATTTTTCCTTTCCTACTAATTCTCATCCTTATATAATATGCTCATCTAAACTTGGAACTTACGTCAGTAGTTCCAACGAGAAAGAGTGAATAGAAATCGATCTTTATTTTATATATTTCAAAGTTTACTAAACTTACCTGCACTTACTCACCAGCCTCCTAAATTACACACTTAGGTACACTTACTACATCGTTATATGTCTCATCTCTGCTCTGCTTCTCGTCTTTGTGCATTAAGTGAAGGGAGTCAAGGGTTAGTGTAGTGACTGTAGTGGTAAG
The DNA here is from genome assembly GCA_019776505.1 of Tomocerus nigrus. Lineage (NCBI taxonomy): Eukaryota > Metazoa > Arthropoda > Collembola > Entomobryomorpha > Tomoceridae > Tomocerus > Tomocerus nigrus. Next base: position 19,333 of record JABASI010001757.1, read on the forward strand.
TACATCGAAAAGTCAAGTTTCCACTTGCGATTTAAATAGCTCAATCTCAAAGGAAAAATGCCAAAGCTTGTTAGACTTAAGTAGATTTATTTCATGCTCTGAACGCCCTATTCGTTTTTCTCGACAGATTCCCAGACACTTATCCAATTTTATTTTATAGATGCTCTACAACTAGCAACTGTACAGCTTCATTCTATTCGAAATTAGAGGAAACGTTAACTCTTATTAATTAGTGTTAATAATAATAAAGCATAACAATTCGGATATATCACAGAGTTAGTAGTCTTATTGGGATATGACCACAATGACCTTGACCTATTGACCTTCATGCCAATTCGCAATTTGCAAGTGAATGGTGTACAGGCGTTCAAAAAACCACAGACATAAAATAAAACTGCTGACTACTGAATTGTTTAAATTTAAAACAGATATGGTTGCAGAACATAGACTTAAAATCCCTGAAGCATCCGTGCGAAAAGACACATGGCATATGATGAAGATGACGCGTACATGACAGATGAAGCTTGGAGTTAGGGAATTAGACCTCGGGCTGTTGTCGTTCGTACTTGAATAGCCATCGTTCACACGTTTGTATGTCTATGCAATAATCACAATTATTATTTTGGCCCGTACTCCCTTCTCTATATGCAATCTGGCTTATCGTTGATTAGAAGGATTCAAATGCACAAATGGTATTTGCCCATACGCTGATGGCACGTATCGACCTTTTCGACCCCAGTAAAGCACCTATTATGTTGAAGAATACAATGTATTTAGTCCTCACCGACCGGTATACCACCACCAGGGGTACCAGTAACTCCCTGGTAAGAATATTTTTCAGATATGAGAATTAAATAAAAAAATAAATCCCCATTTTGAATAATCGCAAAAAATAATTTTATTTTTCCGCATTTTTGTGTTGTGAAAGGTGCGAGTCCCCCCAGAAATGGTTACGGCCCTATTTCGCTACTACTTTCATTGTGTGTAGGTGTTAGTAGTTAAAGTACAACTCTCTATGCGTTCTCGGGTGAAATCGTATCAAAAAGATTTCCTGGATCGATTTTTTCCGACAATAATAAGTACCATTAGTAGCATGCCGCGCTAAACGAAAATCGTTGCAACAGTCTGTATTCACTGTGAGTGAAATTCTTATAAATGAACGGTCTGAGTAAAGGAAACGGTTAAGTCAAGTTGTATCACAGTTTATTGATGTATCATTGCTCCTAGATATAGTTACTAAGTATAATGACATCCTTCCTATGCACAATCGAGGAATTTCTTGCAACCCAAAATGCTATCTGGATTTAAGAGCAGGGCAACGACATTTTTGTCGCAAAAAATATATATCTATATCAAATAAAAGATGTGTCAACGTCATTTCAAATGCAATGTGACAACATTGCACTTTTAGCATATGCACATGCATGGAATCCACAATGGTAAACAAGCAAATCATGATAAAAACATGTCATTATGCAATTTCGGAAATATGGTGCTGTCCTTGCTCCTTTATCAGCATTACTTACCCGCAGTAGTACATGATAGGCACACATTTGTTTGCCCCAGTTTTTAGAGGACCAAGCATCATGCAAAAAATTAGGCAGGAGAACTTATTCACAAATAGAGCATGATTAATGAATTGTTCATTAGTAGCTTAACTGACCTAGTTCTCAACGTCTACCAATTTCACATTTTTCTAAAACTACTTCATTAGGTTATCCAGGTTCTACTTATATTGAAATAGTAAATGAAACGCAAAATAGGGCAACTATGCTAGGTATATACTGATTATGGCTTTCCGGAAGACGCAAATGGATTTTGGTTGAAATGTCAATTAGTTATTATTAGCAATCGCAAAGCGATTGAAGAAAAAAGGAATGAGAAAATGCATTTTGCTCGATTCGATTGGTGACAGAGGCAGGGACGATCGACCGATCGTGTTTCAATAAAACAACAATCGTGTCCCACGATATGCCAAAATGAAAGTGTGGAAAGAGAAATATCTTTTTGCAAAGCAAACAAACCGTGACAAGAAATCCATTTGGATTCGGATTAAGTTTTCTCGCTTGATCGAATATAAAGGAAATCAAACAATAACACGGAGAATTGTTTCTCCGAGCTGTGCCATTCAAAACTCAGTTTGCATTTTGCATTATTCTTTGTGCACAGCAGGATGGGTGTGTGTATTTGTGAATAGTGTAACCCATTTGACAGTATTTCTTGGGTTTGGGATCCCGTGCTCACATATCCATAGACAAGCTGCTTGCTCAATATGGCAAATGATATAACGTACTCTACAGCACACGCCACGCATCCCTCGTTACAGAACCCTTTTAGAAACAAAAACAAAAGTTTCATTTGATCTTGATCGCAATCCCTAACCAAACCATTCATCATCCGACTCTTTCGCGAACAAAGGATGCTAGGTACATTGAGAGCCACGCTATTGAAATTGAATTATCTGTTGATTACATATCAATCACTACCAGGTAATTTAACAGGGAAAGTGACCACTTTTATGGATGTCAGCCAATTGCGGTGGACGATTAACGGCAAGGTTAATCCTGTTTTCATTCAAATAAAAGTTGCTTGTATATATGTACTTCAATATGGCCGACATCGGTTAATAATGAAAGAAAGTTATAATGGTACCGGGTAGCGCTCTTTGGTGACCTGTACTGGACAAACCGCATGGTGAAATTGTTTTACCCCTACCCCTATCAAACTTGTCTCTGGTTATGTCTTCTATATATATTAATCCGATTGATGTATTAATATGCTGCCTTTGTCGTCCTTTATAATGTTCCTAATGTTCTAATTTTTAGATAAAAATGGCATTAGAATTAATTTAATTAATTAGCACAGTAAAATATTACCTACTTACTATAGAAATTACTACCAAATGGAGATGTTTCTATTCCCATAACGCATTTGGCTTTACTTTGCACTTATGCTAAACTGTATAAATTACGAGACAAACATGCAAGCATGCTTTGATTAGCAATATTTCATTAACTACAATTATTTTTAAATATATACAGATGACATAAATCATTTAGTATTTATATTGAAACTTTTGAAGCTGAGAACTGAGAGGGAATTGCGTAGCATGAGAAAATGAGAATTTGCATTATTAATTCAAGTCTCTGTGGTATTACACAGAAGGATGCGATGGTTGTACAGATTAATATTATTAATAATATATAACTACTTAGTGTATTATATTTATATAGAAATGCTTACTAACTGGCAATCTACTACTGTTCTTTTATGTAGACTTCTCGTGTTTAGTTTGTCTTTATTTTTATATGTAGTCGTCTGCAATCGATGCTACTTTATCTATTCAGTCCGTTTACAGTAGCTCATTAGATTGAGATTTCAAAAATTTTCTCTGCATCTATAACAAGTAAAGGACGCATGTCGCATAGTATATGCAATAAAAGTGATAAAATGAAAGTTCTGGTTACTTTTGAAGTGTGTAATTAGTCAGGCACAGTTTCAAAACTATTTATTTTTTTATACAGACAGATATAAAAAAACACTTCTAAGCACAGAGGAAATTATGTAGGTAGATATACTTGCCAAATATAATAATATTATTACGAAAAGGGATGCAATTATTTAGTAAATTGTCAGAATTGCCACTGCGCACATACTTTACGTA
>JABASI010001758.1:0-22996 GCA_019776505.1 Tomocerus nigrus
TGCACATTAATAGATTTTCTAAACTGCATGATAAAAATAGTGTCACTGAATTGATAAGTTAGAAAAATGGGGAAGAGAGATGAGATAAGTATTCTATAGCAAAGTAGCATTTTAACATTGTCGTTTCTTAAATCAGAAGCATATTGTTGCGACTGTACGAAAAACAGCGTTGAAATGCCTATAGATACTATACAACAGAGTATCATGTGTATTAAGTTTTCAGTATATTTTTGGATGGATCCTAAAAATAGTGTCTACAATGGGAAGTAAAAGTAGCTAGCGGTGGAGAAAGGAAAATAATCCTTACTTATGTAAAATGCAGTTAGTGAGAAGTGCAGAGCGGTACATAATATTACGTATTACTTATGTATTTTAGTAAATGTTGAATGCAATGTCGGAGTTGAAGTGAAGAAAGTTTTTGCTCCGTTGTCGTCCTTAGGGGAATAAAATGTGAATCTCAAAGGAAGGGAAGAAGCGCCTGCTAAAGATTTGGTTTCCCTCAATGTTCCTGCACATTCTCTATATATATACTGACATATTATATGCCTATGTATAGTCCATATATTTATGTATGTACGTGTATGATTATTAGTTAGGTAGGCACCTTGGTAGTCCTTTGCCGTATTTACTTCCTTACCCCTTGGCATTCCTGGCTCTTCTATAGAATTTCAACGGGGACTAGGAGAATGTAATAACCCAGAGCGAGCCGCAGATCCTACATCCATCTCCCTACTTTATGTACTATTTAAGTGTATAATACGTAGAGTTCTTTATGTAATGCTATTCTGTTGCAGAGTGGCACACACACACACACTTGCCTACTACTAGTAGTCTTTACTTTCCCTTGTCTAACACGAGGCTATAAATTCCATCAATATATAAAGAAGCTGGGCAACTTCCACGAAACATCTTCTTATATCATTAGATCCTAGACGGAACCGGATAGTCGAGAGTAGTACATAGCTCATCCCATTATATTATTATAGGAGAGTGGCCAAACTACTACCCACGCTGCTAACTAACAATTCTGCAGGGAAGAAGCGTGTGTACTTCTTCCTTCTTTCTATCTACTTTCTCTCTCCAATCCGCGGAGAAGCTTGGGGATGAGTAAAAAATTCATCGGAGGAATTGATATTCCTGTAAGGAGACAGATCTTACACAGTTCTCTCGGCTACTTCTCACTTTTCTACTCGTCTTCGTCTCTTCTTCCCTATTCCTTACACTAGCTCGACTCCACTTTACTTTTCTCTCTCTCTCTCTGCGAAACTTACAATCTAGCTCATGTAACTAAATATTTAGGATAATGAGTTCAGTGTTGTAAACTCTCGTCCTACAAAGTACTCTTGTTCACTTTTTACAAATTATTAACGAAAAACTTGCCTCATACACAAAATATATTAAATATCCCATCTTATGCACACGTACGTGTAATACATAATACAAGTCATTAGTTTCAATCCCATAATCTATTGAAATCACAATGAAAATTAGGAAATATCAAGCTTTGAGCTATTTATGTACAAGATGTGCTAAAATCTAGAGCACTTTCACTTCTACTCTTGGTTTTCCCCGAACAAAATCGTAAACTTGGGAATAGGTGTAATAATTTAGGTATATGTAGTAGTAGGAAGTAAAATTTAGTATCTTATCATAGCATCAGTAATGCCGATGATGGTTTACATCGCAATACCATGGTATACTATAGTCAACCGCCGAAACAAAAACGGCGCAAACCACACACGCCACAGATATATAAGGGAGGATAAATATAAAAATCCTAGTCGTGTGTTAAATAGTGTCAATATGTGTATTTAACTGGGGTTAGGCTATAGTTATGGCTATATCACATTAAGGTCTACGTCTGGTGTGGCTGGGTGGCTTTGGTCAGGTCTAGAATTGACGAGATGAGTGGAACGGAAAGGAAAAACTTTTCCAATAAAGAAGAGAAGAGTTTTTGGCACTGTGTGTCCGTGTCCGGCCTTCATACATACTCAGACTCAAGACAGCAGAGCAGCACACATACACTTTAGACGGACTGAACTAACGTAAGCTACGACGACGTAACTTAACTGTTAACTTACTCTTGAGTCATTGAGTGAGTTGAGTTGGATGTGAATGTACATAACCATAACATAACGCACACACAAGGAAGTACACTTGATCCAAGAGATTTACGGAGGTCATGTCCAATATTGCTTTCGGATGAAAAAAATTGCCTCTCCAAAAAATTGACAGGAGAGCAAAGCCAGGAAATATATTGGTTTTCATAGGCTGCCACTGCTACTCTTCTCAGTAAGGAAGGAGCCACATTACATGCGTACTACCCGTTACTATTACTGTTACCATTAAAACTAATAGCACACCAGTTAACACTCATGTTTAATTTTCTTTGTTAAAAACTTTTGTCAAAGGTACAGGAAGCCTTATCCTTAATCCCCAACTTTCCACTATTTACTTCCAGCTTCTTTTATACTCAAACAAATGTTTAATAACAATAACAATGTTAGTTACCACAGACTCATTGTCATTATACGACTAATCTCGTCCATTTGGGAAATCTAAGTTCAACGTAATGGCTCCCTAATTACATCCAATAACAATAATATAAAAATACGTCACTCCTATTTTCTTTTCCTCAGATAAACACACTAAAATTCTTTAAGTGGCGATCTTTTATTTTCTACTTCAAATATTACGGCACTAATTAATTGTAGATGAACTTTCTGTAATGTCTATTTTAATAGAGATTTTTATAAATTGGTTAGTATGTAAGTTGTCACTGACCATAAGTACTGCAATGGTCACATCTGCTCAAAAGTCCTTCAGAGAAAGTTATTTTTGACAGTTGATGGTTTTATTATTGCAGACATTATTTAGTGAAAAGAGGAAGGTTGATATGCTTTTGATGTGTGTAAAAACTTTTTCACATTCAACTGGACAGAAAGTTTAAGGGATTAGGAGGCTAAGCATGATGTGGATTTTGGGTACACAAAGTAGCCTTGAAGAATGAGAGATGAATTTAGGAAATGATGCTAAAGTACAGCCGCCCTTTAGACTTATCCTTTTTATGTGGACTTTCTATGAAATGTCAAAATCCAAGCTATTATTTATTTGAGAGAGAGAGAGAGGAATTCTTTTACTTTCAGTTTTTGCAAGGTACTTAGGTACATACGTAAGTACGTAGTAGCTATTTCTGTTATCCTGTTGGTATTAGAATTTCAAAAGAATAAATAAAATAGGATGAGCACTAAAGCAGAGGTAGATAGTAGTTTCGTCGGCGTATATAGCGTAAGTTTATGTACACAAAGCTGTAGTGAAAGGAACAAAGCCAATAAGAAAGATTGTTAAGATAAGAGACTATCTGTCTGTATAATTTCTATTGTAGGGAAAGTGTTGTGAAGTGAACTCGGTGTGTACAACTGCAAATTAGGTTAGCTCTTTTATTTACGATCTTAATGTAATTTTATTCACTGTTTCCGAAAAAGAGAATTGCTATTGTTGCCAAAATCTCGTTGTGAAGATACATTGTCTTTAATGTCTTTTCGTATTTTCTATTATAGCGAGTGACAATGGTGTCTTGTTTTCTGTGGGAGGGAGAGCAAAGAAACCCATTTCTTCTTTCTATTCCTTTTTGTTTCTATTTCACTCATTGAGCTTGGAGAAGAGACAGAATCTTCGCATTTCTTTTTCTCCGTGCGAAAACAAAGAGACGGGACTGTGCGGGTAGTCATATAGCTAAGCTGTATACATATATGGGAAGAAGAGTTGTAGTAAAAGTAAACTGCTGTCTGTAGTATACACAGAGGGAGAAAGCAATTCTAATGAAAAATACCGCTCCAGGGTTCCACTGACATGAGCTCAAAGTCGAAAACAAACAAAGAGTCCCTGATTTCCCTCCTTGTCTTTCCTTCCCCATCAATTTTAAGAAACAATTTCAACGAGCTACTGCAATCTTCCGTTTCCCTGTCTTGCCCTGTCGTCTCATATCTACTTTTCATGTATCTTCCCCTTTCTCCATCCTAGGTATATGTGCACATGAAATAAATGGGGATCTAGTACAGACACTTTTTTCCCTTCTTTTCTCTTGCCATAAGACATTTCTACTAGTAAAAGGTAAACCAATATAAATTCCCAATTTATTACAGATGTTAAATTGTCTATGTTAGACTAGGAAGGGGTGATAAACATAGCAGACATGTATGTATAACAATGTAGCACTTACCTACCTTATCCTTCGACACGTTATGTACTAAAATAAACCATCTAGCTACCTACGTAGACTTTTACCTTTATCTATAGCTTATTTTTAATACTTTCATCAATTCTAGGGGGAAAACAATAAAATGTGTATGTTCTGTGTAGTACAACGTAGTTATGTAGCTCTGAGGCTACGACAATATATCCTTCACTAATGTTTACCTCATTAAAACTTTCGTCCATGTGTCACAGAACCATAAACGTTGTTTTCAAGAGAAAGTCCAAAGGTATTCCTCCTCCTCTTTTTTGGCGTCGCATATGGAATACATTGGTTATAATGGCTAGGTAGATGATATTACTCCTATTACTATTACAATAAAATAATGCAACGTGATGGAACAGTTTTTTCTTCCCCTGTAAATACGTGCAACTCTTTAGCCATCACTTCTTTTCCTTCCTCACGCAATTTTCAAAACTGAGTTTCTGGGAAGTGAAAGCCATTTAAATTGATGAGCGGATGGAAATTGTAGAGCATTGCAATGAGAGTTCACAGCTGGTGGCTGGATAAAGTCATCCAAATACAGAACAGATAGTTGTTCAAAAAGAGAACAAGTTCTTATACATTCCTACTATGCGTAAACATACATAGCTAGCTAGACTATGTATCTATCTATGTGTAAGTATGAGTAGGATCCAAGCCGAGTCAAAACTACTTACATTAGTGGACTCGATGAAAAGAGCCATAGAGAAAGTCAGGAAAAGGAAACATTTTAAACAGAGAGCAAACAAGCAACCATTGATTTAGTTGACGCGACGACACTACATACAGCATTCTATGTAAACGCCAGTCCATGGATGAATTTAGCAACTTAGACACACTCAACTCTAATATGACAAAACATGCATCCACTCTTGTTCTCTCTCAACTTGACTCAAGTAGACCTTTTCTTGGCTTACTCCTCCTTGGCTCAATACCAGAAATCTTTACAAACTTTCAGTCAAGGGAAAAGAAAGTATTGTTCCTTTCCTACTCGACAATCGTACTATTTAGCTCTGTGTACAATGCACGAGCAATGGACTCGCGACTAAAAACAGGAGAAACTTTAGCAGAGTGTAGGTATGATGCGATCAGTATAATTTTTCTAAGCCTAGAAGAGGAAGCGACTTCCAGAAACTTATTTAGAAAACAGGAAAGGAACTGAACGCTTCTGAGTGAGTTAGCTGACTTAGGAGGACAGAACAACCCAGAAATCTCTTATGTTTAATGTGAAACTCTTTTCTGTCATTTCTCTTTATTTCACTACATTCTCCACCATCCTCTACTACAATATGGAACAGCTTTGTCTCCCAAGGCAGTTTTCCTTTTCAAATACATATGGCTTTCCTAAGCCTTCCTTGTCGTTTGTACGCCTTTACGCCTTGATATTACGACTTAGCAACATCTGTTTCATTCATTTGCACAAAGAACACTACGCATTAATTAAAGTATTGTAAAAAAATAAAACTAGTCGCCTAAGTTCGTCGTTATTTTTATCTTCTTTTCATGCTTGAAGTGAAAACCTTTTTAATCTACGCAATTTTACTGAAAATGAAGTAGACACACCTTTTTTTCGCCATTTCTAGGAAATTCTTCACTTCTCTTTCACTTCTCTTTTTTGTAAAGGTGAAAGTGAAGTAAACGTTTAATATGGTGCCAAATTGTTTTAGGTGTCCTTTTAGGTGTGAAAAATCAATATGGTATTTACACGATGAAATTCCTATGAAAGGTTTCTAGCGCCCCGTACTGTAGTTATAAAAAGGGACAACATATACCTATCTAGTAGAATCACAATGCAGTTGTATTTATTTACACTGTCAAGGAACGGAAATATTCGTGTCACATCGAATTACATGGAATATTATCATAGTTGCACAATAGGACATAAAGAGTGTGCAATTCAACAAAGAAAGGGGTAGTAAAGTGGAGACGAAGTTGTGGTGACTGTAGTAGTAGAAAATCTGACATTCATAAAAAAGAATGTGTGAGAAAAATAATTTTTTCTATATTTAAACATTTAAAAGGGGAAAATGTATGAAGTTTAATGTGTTTATGTTATATGGATCACATGCTAACATAACATTTTGTCGTCCGCTCGGTTATTTAATCCTCTCTCGGAGAAAGTCCTCGTCCTCTCGAAATATTGCACAGTTTATTTTCACTGTGCGTCCTCTTTCTCGTATTTATTTGCAGTCGTATGACATCACTTCGTATCAATATCCTTTTATGACAAGTGGAAAGTTAAACTGGAGCGATACAATCCCTTTTCACGCTTCCATTTCAATCCTACTACATTTATCCTTTTCTTAGTGTTGTTAGTATTTTCTCCTCCCGGCTCACATCACATTCACACTACATAAAAAAGAAAGCACTCAGATGACATGCAGTCTCCTCACTACTCTTTCTTTACTCTGATGATATACGAAGGACATTGTGTACGGACAGAAATATTGTCCTGAATGTACACTGTCACTGTAGGTAAGTAAAAAGTAGCTGCGGACTGAAATCATCCTATGAATACAGACAAAAAAACTTGAGTGAGTGATCTGATTTGACTATTGCAAGTGTGGAAAGAAAAGGAAAAGCGACATGTCTTGTCTTTAATCTAGTACTATCTTTTAGTATAGGGAGAGGAGAAATAACCATATAGATCCATATAGAAAATAAGGGCTCTATATATTGTCAGTGTAGAAGAATATTTAAGTCCCTATAAGAAGATTTGGTCATAAGGCTTTTATATAATTATTTGTATAGGAATGGAAGGGTAGTGTAAGAACCTTGGTGTGTTTAAAGGTATTTTCCGCCGAGTTGAGCAGAATTGAGTCGAGTCAGCTCTTTTCCTAATGGTGCTCTTTAGCTACGACTATGACCAAGAAGAAACGACGCAGAATGGAGAAATATAAAATACTTTGTGATGCCATGGATGAGACTATTAGATTGCACTAGATCACATTATTTACAGAGATGTGGGGTAGTAAATTCACCATTAATTGCGTATACTCCCAGATTAGTTTGTGCCTATATGCTTGCTCTACATTATAGTATCCTCTCTAGAAAAATGTGATTTGGGGCATAGGATATAGGGGAGAAATGAGGATACGGTTAGTGTCCTTGCTTAAAAAGTCTTTTAATTACTAGAAAACGGAGCGTGACTTTGGAATCTGGAGGAAATTAGAGAAAGTTGAGTGGGAGGAAAAGATGGAAAATCTTATGGAAACTGTCAATACATGGAGATATGCGGATGAAGAATGGATTAAATAAATAAAATGAAGGTCATGAGTTTGATAATCAGTTATAAAATGGGTTGTGAATAGGAAAATGGAGAGAGTTGGCCAACTGGGATACGGCGGAGAAAGGAGATGGTGGAGGGGAATAAAGAAAAAGCTTTCACTCCATTTAATAAATAACTGTCTTCAAGTCCTGTGTCGTTCAACCGTAAAAACTGATACAAAAGTCATATTTCACACTGGATAACCTCGTCCTCTTTCTAGAGAACTGACGAAGCAAGACGACTACGACATGACAAAAACGAAAATGATATTGTACGTACAATAGGAATGATTGCTACTAAAAGCAACAGAGAGTGAGAGAAAGGAGGAAGAAGAAGAAGGAGAGGACAGGGCAGCGAAGGGAGGGAGGACGAGAGATTTGGAATGAATGTAACATGAAACACAGATGAACTGAGTATGATATAAGAATCTTTTAAGAATCAGATAAAACACTTATATCTGTGATTCCTACATAGTTACTCGTGTGTATATTAGGAAAAAGATAGTATATTATGGACTGCCTTTCAAGAAAAGACAGACGATAAGACTCGAGGACTTAGAACTGACTTGACTATAAAAACAATCTCGTGAACTAAACTAAAGGTACAAATATCTCCTTCAGATTTTATTCAGTTCAATTCAACGGAAAGGAAAAAGAGGCTTTACAAGTTACTTTTTACTTCACAGTCGCATCAAATGCTATCATAGTAGTTTTTTATTATAATATGTCCCTTGTATAGTAAAACTGTCGGTTAGGCACAAACTTTGTCCAAGTGTTACATAAATACTCTATAGACAGATGGTAATATATATAGTTTGACTCATATACGTATATATCCAACTATACATGTATAGGAAGCTAAATATTCTATCCACATTCTTTTTCTTTCTCGATCAGATTATTCTGTATCAATCTACTGGCTCTTATTGTACTTTTTGTATCTTATTGAGTGTCTTCTTTTCAAAGCGATAGTACGGAAAACCGTGGCATGCCATGCCACGTCCGAAGAAATTCTCTCCTCTAAGGTCTTCAGTTCACAGTTGTGCTTTTTGTTCACATCACACACTCCTTCAATTCAAGTCACAGTAATGCTGACTTCAAGAACCTCTGAGACATACGTACGTATAGTATACATCTAGCTACTAGCTACCTACACGTTTTATTATTATACATACATTGACATCGATATATAAAAATAAGATGATATCCCCTGATACGTATCACAGAGCCATAAAGTCTCGATGCCATAACTTTCTTTTTGTCCTGACTCCGTTCTCAGTCGTCTTAAGATGGATTTTCACGGCTAAGCTCAACGAGCTCCAGTTGAGCTCCTACCCATCGTCCTGTGGTAAAGCACGCTAAACTACAATACACTATTCAGCATTATATTTGGATAATAAGTTTGCGTTAAGATATCAGGACTATAGGCTTAGCCCTTACCATCTTCACTTCATCTTTCCTTCGACTACTTACACTAAAAATCCAACCAACACAAAACTGGAAATAAGAAAAGACAGAAATTCAGTTTCAGTTTTGCTCGTTGCAGCCTTTCTTCAGTTCCTGTTGGAAACCAACTGCCCATCTTACACGTAGGTAGCTCCTAACTATTTTACTACCTACATTGCTCCAATACTTCTCGTTATGTGCTATCCCATCTCCTTATTATTATCTACTACTACGCATTCAGTGTGATCTGTGTCTCTATATCACAAAAATCTCCCTCTTAAGAAAATATTCACCTATACACAATAAATTGTCATATTGCAGTGGTCACTTTTCTCAAAAGTTTCCATTATATCTTTAAAAATCCATTTTAAATAATTTCCTCTCTTTTTTCTGTTAACCCTCATCTAGTATAAAAACAAACGACAAGCTAACAGGAAAACTCGCTCAGTAATAGTGTACGAGCTAAAACGAAATTTTCGTCAATTGTAGATGTTCTTAAAGATACAAAGCTGCAGGTGTCACTGTTATCACTTACAGCAAAGGTCTTCTAACTACGTGTTACTTACATACATCAAGAAAATTGTTAATGCTATACTAGCAAATGGCAAGTACAATTCAGTATTTTAGGTACTGAACCCCTATAACTGCTATGACCGATTATTGTCACTTAAGCGTACCGATTTTGTACGTATATTTATGCTTATGCAGATATTGAATTTCAATTTGTAAAATGCAATGCGCAATGTGTAGAGGAACATGATAAGGGAGAGAGGAAATCGTTANTTTCTTTTAAACACAGAAACAAAAACATGCAAATATCAACGTTTTGTAATTTATTGAATTCTGTGTCAGTACAGGGCGAGGGCATATCAAATATAACATTTTGCAATTTTATTAAAAATACATTATTTATTACACTACTCTGTGCTTGGAATTATCAGATAAAAATTGTTTGGCCAATAAGTAATAGCAATAGCAAACTTTAACGCGGTTCTATAGAAGATATGCTTTCTAATAATACAAATTATTATGTATTAAAAGGTAAAAATTATTTTTGGACTGTTTTGATCAATCAGTTTAAAATAGCGAATAGTGTACACACTAGAAATTATTTGGTTTACCCTGTACAGATAATATCTGTTTGGTAAAGTCGATACATTTCCCAGTAACGAGAAAAATGTCAGAGCACCTAAGTCGTAAGTATGGGAAGCTACATGAAAATGACAATTCGTATCCTTTGCTTTCCTGACACGTACGTTTTTAGAGAGAAGGAAATTGTGAAATGCGAGTGTGATCTAGAAGCTCCTGATTGTGGATAACATAATATAGTTGTACAATAAAGGAAAATGACGCTCAGCAGAATGACGAATGCATGTAGCAATCTTGCACAGAAGTAAATACATCAAAAATAGCAAGAATCCATTTCGTATTAGGAATGTGTGTTCAGTGTTGCGGGCTAAATGAAATGACTCGACAGAAAGGCTTTGGGAAAAGATATATATCTCTGATTTGATTTGGCATGGCATCAACTTCCCTTTAATTAGCTCAGTTCCAGTATTAAAATCAAACGAACATGACAATTGCTTAAGGAATGTGGTATTGCTACTGTAAATTGAATATAAGGTAGATGAACTGTGCTGTATATTCAGCAAGCAAAAGATAAAATTGTGCTTTCTTTCATCAACTTTCTGTTCTTTTAATGAACCAACATTAAAACGGCTAAAAATAATACTATTCCCTTTCTTCGTCATTTTTCTAGTATGTTACGGTGTATGCTTTTCTGTGAGATATTTCTGAATATATTGCATGTTGCATCAGGTAGACTTGATATTAAATTATAAAGATTTATTGAATGGAGGAAATGGGAAATTTTTATCTTTTACACGGTAAAATGCCTTTTTGAACAATGTTTGTTGAATCTCAATGGCAGTAAATGGAAAGCTGTGTGTTGTCCCAATGAGTCCAATAGACCCATTCTATGCGTATTAAGAACTTCCTGTGTTTATTTGAAACTGAAGAAGTCCAAGTGGAGAATCCTAGAAAAGACAAAAAAAACAGAAAGCAAACGGACGATTCTCTATTTTCTGCGTGTAAGGAGCTACTTTAATACTTAACAGGCTTTGGCGAGAATGCCAGTCGGCTGGACTGGAATTTCCTTTTTTCTGTCTGACTACACTTGAGTCCACTCCAACTTCCTCATGAGGCAAATAGAGATAAAACAGGAGAAAAGATGAGATTTGCTTTGGTTCATTGGTGTTGCTTTAGTGCACAGTTGGATTTCAAGTGCTGATAGTCTTCCTTCTCTACTTATGTAAGTGTGCAACTCCACCAAAGGAAAGCTTATCGTTAGTCTTCCAAAAAATAACGCTTACTTTTCTCTCTTCCTGGTGAGCCTGTAGGTAGCTACCAAACAAAAGTTAACTTTTGTTTACGAGAATCATGCCAATCTACGTACTTAGCCCCAGTAGTTGGCCTAGTTTGTATTTACTACTCTGTACTCTGTACACATATGCCCCATAGCTTCCTTACTGCAAAAACTAAAAACCAACTTACATCATACGTCGCCCACAGCTTAAAGTTTGAGAAATGCTTCGCATTTTAAAAATACCATACATGCATTATTTACACATGAAAAAAACTTTTCTAAAATTTCGAAACTAGCTAATGCATTCTATGAAGCCACTCCGTCGTATAATGTGCACGATGCAGCTACACTACACCATAATTTTGCATCTCATTTATGAGCGATTTTATTAAAAAAATAACTATATAATTATCCATTAGAAAATTAAAACATTAAAACATTCCAGCAGAAACTATAATACATTAGCTTTTTTGAATTTTAGCTGTGATAGATAGAAAAAATGTATGCTATCATTGAAATAATTGAAAGCAGTAACTAATACAAAGCGAAAAATGAAAAAAAAAATTTGTGTACTACTTTCTTGGTATAATAGTCTTAAGATCATCTTACGGCGTAAGTGTACTAATGAATTATTTTGTTTATTTGCAGATGACTACCAAATGTACATGCCAACAACGCAGGAGATGGAGGACCCTCACGAACGACTGGAAGTTAAAACAGAGATCACAAGTCATGACGGGGGCATTACCAATATTTCGTATACGAACACCGGAAGAAACTGAGATAGCTCGGGATTTACTGGAATTATCCCGTTCGTTGCCACCTCGTCCGAAGGCAATTCCTGTGCCGGTGGTGGTGCCCGTGCCAACTCCGCCGAACACGCCGAATATTTCTAATGGTCAAACGACTCCTCCAATTTTCACGAATCTTCACCTTGCCAATCCCAGTCATATTCTTATACACGGAGGAGTGCCGACAGGTAGCCAAGTGATCAGCCACGACTTAAATTCCATGAGTCCATCGCAATTTCAGCAAACAACGCACGACAGCAATAATAACAACAGTTCGGCTACCAGCCTCACGCCTCTTGTCCCCAGCCAACCTTTCCATTTACCTTTTTCTCACGGTCATTCTGTTTCGTTATCACCGCCGCCTGAAGTCAACATGCTTCATCATCATCCTAATCATCACATTGTTCCAAATACGAACGTCATCATTCATCACGGAGCTAGCAACAACCTCATCATTCGCACCAACAGTACCAATGACAACACGTCCACGCCTTTGACTCCAAGCACCTCTGAGTATTCTTCGGATGCTGAAAACGTCTGTCCCAGTAAGTAGCTTTCTATTTTCTCCTTCATCCGTAGTCCTTTTTAATCAACTTCTTCAAAGATTAATCCCCCTTCCACATCAAAAATCAAAACTGTAGCATGACTAAAACACTTGGTTGACAGATTTGTTTTCTAGAGGTTAGAATGCAATCTCATAATAAGGGATTCCTATTATTAGGCGACGAGTTTTATATGGGTAGATGGATAAATTAAGTTTTCTCTCTCCTGGTTTAGACAACTGAGCAAAACCAATCCAAATTAATCGCGATACCTAAATCATGTTACAAATGTTTGTACAGTAGAAAAGGGAATAATTCATCTTAAGTTTCGGGAGAGAAGAGGATCGAAGAATTAAGCCGTCTGAATGTGTTAGATACAAAATTTAATATATACATGAAATATGTCTTGGGCTTAAGATGCGGAAGCTAATACTACTTGTTATGGTATAGCTGTAGGTTTACTACGCCTCATCCATCATCGTCGTTCATCCTTATCGTCATTAATCAATATTAATGGAATTGTGCTAAATACCATCATTTTCAGACCAGAGAAAATCAACGGAGCGTACTACTGTGTGCCACATCAAGAGCTAGTTGACTAAATGCTCCTTGTTACTTTTGTATTGTTACTTACGTAGGTTAGGTTAGGTTAGCTACCTACGGAAAAGCTTCTTCCCTTGAGAATCTCGAGCAAACCAAGTCTGTCTGTGACCAAACTTATAATCTTAAAAAGCCTGAGATTACCTGAAGCATAGTTTAGCATGATCCAAGGTAATTCCTCCGAGACTGTAAAATATAGATATTTACCCAATACAAATATACAAGTATATACTAGTATACCTAGCGGATATTAGTTCCTAGTTTATAATTAAGTCGGGTAGATTTATATTGTATTCGTACTGTAAATACTGTAATATTAATAATATTGCTACTAGTAAATTGACGAATTTTTCTTCTACAGACCTGTTTGGGGAATGAGAATATAGTCTTACAGTACAGTACAGAAGAAGAGCTACAGAAATAATTTTGGAATGGAATAATAAGTGTTTTGTTCTTCAAAAGCAAGCATAATGCATAATTATGAGTTTTAATATGTCATTTCTGTTGTTAGACGATTGATTATGATAGGCATATCTGTAGTGTTCTGTCATGCGGTATAATATTACAAAATAAACAACGATTAGTAATCTCTTTTGGTTTTGGTAATACCGAATCTCTCCAATGAATGTATGAAAACCAGTTTCTAGTGCGAGTTATGACGTTTTCGTAATCTAGCAGTTTGTCTTTGTATCTTATGATATTATGGGTCTCTTTTAAATAATATATCTGCTTAGTAAATGTATGAAGTAGGAGACGAACTTTAGAAAGTACACAGCAGTAGAACTTCAATTGCTTTCTCCTCCCACACTTGGCAGTGTAGTGTAGTGTAATAAAGCAGGTTACGTAGCTCCTATATAGTGGACGCTGTAGAGTAAAAGCCAAGGCTAATGCATATTGCACTTTCACCGAAGTGGAAAACTGGCTTTCCATCTCTGAAAAGAGAAAGTAGCATTCGGTGTTGCGGCTGCGGTACCCAGCAATATTAACAAGACAGTAAAGCTAAAAGTCGCATTTTGGTTTAACGAAGAGAAGAGAGTGACGAGATAACTGAGGCTCCCTGCCCGTGGGTCTCCTATACTCCTATCCGTTGTGGCACTGAATTAGGAGCAATGCTAATCTATAAGAGATATTATCACAAGTTATTGTGCTTTTGCAAATCCTCCTTTAAAGTCTATTTATACCCTACACAGTTTTACCCATTCTTTCTTATGGCAGAAAAACCGCATCGAACGAAATACCTAGGTTAGGATGTACCAAAAGCTTACAGCGACCACCAAGGGTAAACATATAAGTGCGCCGTATAACCTCCAAAGTCTCAAGTTGTACTCCTTAGGTAGTCAACACTATAAACTGGAACTGTATGCTTTGGGATGTACTTACATAAAGTTCATGAAGACGAAAATGATTAGTGTATCAATAACACTGGTGAAAACTAAATTCGCATTCGGGACCATTTCAGTTTTTTTTAAATATAATATTTATTTCTCTCTCAATATTCTTTTCAGGTTTGTTTTTGATATTACTCCCATTTTGATGAATTCTTTTTTGGTGCAGATTGCGATTTGCGGTTCATTGCCATTTCTATGCTGACTGGTAGTTTGTGGTAAATTGTTGGGAATAAAAAATAGTAAATAAATGCCTTTAAATATAAACAGGGTAACCACATAAGAATATTATTTGCATGATGATGAGGAGGGAGGACTGCATTGGAGAGCGTTCCATCTTATGGGCTTTTTGACTTTGCTCACCTGCTGCTCAAATTATTGGATTTAGTTTCTCTTTGAAAAATTTCTTATGCATTTATGTTTTGTGGCTCTACATAAAAAGGATGTGCCTGCCTTTCTTATCATTGAATATTCGGTTAAAATGGAGAAGCGAGAAAGAGAGAGTGAATAGGAAGAATAGACGATGATCATATCATTCTTCATAGACATTAGGCAAGAATCCATGTGCATTATGTTTTGTGACGGGATAATATTTAGGTAGAAAGCGCCATTTAATCTCACAGACATTGCATTACATGCCACATTACAGCATTCTGGCATCAATCATTGTTCTTTTGTGAGCTAAGCTACATTATAATCCACTGTAGAAAACATGGAAACATAAAAGCTTTTGCCAAAACGACCTGAAGATTCTCACGTCTCAGGTTTCATCCTTATATTTAAGACATGTACATTCCTTAGTTATGGGCTAAACGAAGTATTTTAATCCATAATGACGATATAAAGAGTAGTTTGTGTTTATATTCTATAGTGAAAGTACTAGGAGAGCCTGAAGAGAAGATTTAGTCTGTAGACATTTAAACATCAAATGAAGCTCTAATGGTAAAGTGTAACTGGTGGAGCGTGTACGATGATATAAAATGACTTTATTTGCTCCGTTGTTTATGTAAAAGCGTATTTTTAAGGTATTTACATATTTACCTAGTTACATTCTATTCTAGTCTGTAGTTGCATTAGTTTTCTCTGCTAAGCAAGTTAGATTCCATCTTTTTCTTAGTGACTTTGTGACTTGATTCTCTCGACTCGACTCAATTCTCGACTCTCTCTCTCTCTCTCGCCTTCCACCAACATCCACTGTACTAATGCAAATACACAGAGTTATATAACAGTTGGCAATATTTGATATAGCTAACGTGTCGTCAGCCTCGTTGTCGTCTGAAGAGAAAACTTCATTTGCATTGAAGTGAGATAAGGAGTGCTGGCTTGAGACTTTTCCTCTCCCTTCTCTCTTGCATATAAAAACGAGTTCAAGAATTCAAATCAATCATCAAGAATGTCAAGGAGAGGAACCAGCATAACGTGGCCAAACTATCTCGATGTAAATACTAGACTACAGACTTATATTATGGAGGCATGCAGCACTTTCTCCACAAAATCCTCCTATGTCTAAAATATAAAATGACTTGGCTACCTTCACACTTATAGCTAGGATGTATTCATGCGATCTCCATTCTCTATCTCCTCTGTGAAAAATAGGCAGAATTTTTCCATGTTTGTAAAGTGTCGGGCTTTCATCGTGACATTTTTAAATTTACATTCATACCTTTTCAAAAGTAAACTCTATCTTGGGACGGATGTGTTCTCTGCACACTAAGGGCCTTGGTGCTTTCTTTTGTGGCATTGACAAAGAGGTGGGAACGAAAAGTCAACTGACCTAATGACATTCTTTCTCCTTACATATTTCAAATATTATTTCAACAAAATTCCCCAAGATTTATGAATTTTATTCCGAAAAAAAACTCCAGATCAATTTTTTCTTTCAAGAGTTTTTGCTGGATACAGTTTTAATGGGTCTGAACTCATTCTTACCTCTATATTTGTACTAAAATGTAAGAGACGTTGAAAACTCTAAATGTAGATGGGCAGAACAAGGTGAATTTATTCAGGCGGAAATATTGGGTAAGTGTACGGAGTTTGGTGGGTTTGGGTTTGAGAATCTTGGCGATAGGAGACAGGAATCAGCGCCCGGCCGGAATTAAAGCATTAAAAATAATGCAAAGCGTAATTAGTTTATTCGCAATCAGCAATATCAAATAAAAATATCTGGAAAAGCTCGACTTGTAGATTATAAATGGAGAAAATAGTCACCCTAACTATAGGACTTCAAAACGCATACACAAAGAGCTACTGAGCTGTCTGCACGACCAAGCGCCGGTAAATCCCGACCGTCTGTAAGATACGCAGGCGGTGATTCCCGTGCCCCTGTATTTCCATTTAAGGCAGCATTATAAGGCAGTAAACAAGAATTAATTGTAAAGCTAAGGTTGGGTGGGCTTCCCTTGCTAGGAATGGGTGATTAGAACTAATTAGAGCAGGAGTTATGTAAGTTATGCAAGTAATCGATGGATGATGCGGTGACAGAGTTTAATTTAGTGTCTGTATTTACAGACTTTGTCGAAATTCTTAGGGCGGGCTAATGAGAAAAGAAGGCTTGGTGTTAATATTGTGGTGAGAGGGTTTGGTGTTTTTCTGTGTAGGTAAGTGTTGTATGCAAATGTGCGTTCCATTCCATCCCATCCAAGTTACATAATAATAAATTAGTGGCCAGGAGTGTAATGTGAGTGTGCCGAGGAGGACTGGGTTGAGTAAACTCTTTTCTTGGTATCTTTTAGCGGATTTTACGAGGTGTGTGTGTGGAGGAGGCTGTTATTCTATATCTCTGCGAGGAATATAAATGAGACGGGGAACGTGAACAAAGTGAAGCAAATGCAAACGGAAGACAAACAAGAGTTATTTAGCAGAGAGGCAATGCAGCAGGAGTGGAAGTACTAAAAAGCACTTTTAAAGGAACCAATGGGAATTGTCAACACTCAAGGGCTTAGTTTGCAAAGTACATATATAATGCTCCGTCTGTCCTCCTTCCTACTAACTTGTTAAGTAGTATGCGAATTTCGGCGAGCTTTTATCTTCTAACTAGTTAGGTCGACGAGACACTACTCTTTTAACTTTACTCTCTGCCTCTTATGTTTACAGCTGCGAATAAAACGATAAAAGGTGGTTTTCACTACTCTCGTTTTCTTTTCCTCCAATAGTAAGTGTTAATTTGCTTGAAAAAACTAGAGAGGAGATCAAATGGGAAGTGGAAGTGGTTTGGACGAGGTCCTTATTATGCTAATTAGGAATTGTGTTAACATCTTTTAATAATTCTCAGTCTGAAACGAATTAAAGCCCCTAAAATATTCTAATTAGGTTTTTGAACTGAATGTCTTTCTCTAATGTCTTTCTTCCCGACTCATTTTCAACTTGGAATATTATTACTTTGAATTTCAGGTGGAGAAGAAACACTGGATGTAGTTCGAGAAATGGCCGTTCACAGCAGCCATTCGGATTTGAATTCTGGGAATTCGGGAAGCAATATCTCTACAATTAGCCATACATCCAGTCACGTCCACAACAATCACGGAGTAGGAAATAACCGTGAAGTTCTTCCAAGTCGTACGGAAAAGGCTCCAATTCCGTACACGTACGACGAATTGCTGGTGACAGACGGGCGTTCCCGCCGAAGAGACGGTCGTTCTTCACACGGGAATCGGACGATAGGAAGTCGTAACGGACATCGTGGCCACGTCCATAGTCGTCCTCAGCAGACTTCTTCTCACGGCCGACGTTCCCTCCTCAAGAAACACTCTTCCTCATCTCATCACGTCCACGGACGATCTCTGTCGAACAGCACGAACAACCACAGTCGTCTCGGACGTGGGGCTAAGGGGAATCGAGGGGGGCGTGGTCGAAGAGCTTCCACGAGACTCCAGCAACAACACCACAACCACAACGACTACCAACATCCCCGCCAATCTCACAACAGTCAAAAGAAAAGTAGTCGCCAAGCGAGATCTCGATCAGCCCGAGTGGAAATAGCGGAAGAAGATGACGAAGAGATGATAAATGAGGATGTCAGCGAGAGCTACGAACGTTCTGTTATCAGGAGGCGAAGTGCTAGTCGCATTTCTGAAGGGAAAGCAGAAGACTCGGACGAAATAGACAACGATTTATTAGATGGTAAGGGCGAAGACGAGGATGAAGAGGAAGAAGACGACGAAGACTTGGATTCGGAAGTGCCCCGACAGAGGTACACTTGTTCCGAATGCGGGAAGCACTACGCCACGTCTTCGAACTTGTCCAGACACAAGCAAACGCACCGGAGTCTGGACTCGCAGAACGCGAAGAGGTGTCCGACTTGCGGGAAGGCGTACGTGTCCATGCCGGCTTTGTCCATGCATCTCCTGACGCACAACTTGACGCACAAATGCGACATTTGTGGGAAAGGGTTCTCGCGCCCTTGGCTCCTGCAGGGACACATGAGATCTCACACGGGAGAGAAGCCCTACGGCTGTGCTCACTGCGGTAAGGCTTTTGCAGACAGATCTAACCTAAGGGCTCACATGCAAACACACTCCGCCGCTAAGAACTACACGTGCAAAAGATGCAAAAAGTCCTTTGCTCTCAAGTCATATCTGAATAAGCATTATGACTCGTCCTGTTTCAAAGACGAGGACGGGGATGGCGACGAGTCCAATTCCAATTGCTCTCATGAGTAAAACGAATCAAATCACAAACAAAACGTAAACTACTACTTACTACCTACATAAACTGAACAAACGGGGAATTCAAAGCAATACTTATGATTGTCTAGTCTAGTTATCATATAAATTTACTAGTTATAGCATAGATACATGTTTCAAGTCTAGTGCAGTGGTGTAACATGAACTAGTCTATATTCTATTCTACTTAAATACATACATACACTGTTACATGTGACTCTCAGTCTATCTGTAATACAATACTTACGTATCTACCCACACAAAACCATATTGTAGCCAAGCCATAATTATATTATAGCTACTTATTAAGTCATCCTACATCCTACCCATCCTATTCTCCCCTTTATGTTCTCAAAAAGTTCAAATATTACATATAGTTCTTAAAATTATAATAACATTATGATCTAGCTTTATTAATTATGCATCATCATAACTGAGAAAGTTAAATATTGTACTACCCACCTGCCTGGTCTGCAATGTAAGCAATCTTATCCTATTTAAATGTTTACTATTTACTACTTGCCACAAGGGTATATAAGTAATCATGCTCCGCCTACACAAACATCCTGTATTATTGATACTTGTGTGTCGTAAACTATCTTAGAGATACAACTCTCGTCTCGCTATTGGGAATTATATCTCCCTGTCTCTATTGTTCACAAAGTAGTAATGTTTGTTATGTTTATTGTGTCTACTAAATATTAGCTACTTGTGTATGTATCAATATGCATGCCACTTCGACGGTATGTCCTCCTGTCCTCCTAAAGATATTATTATGTGTAGTGAAATGGGGAGTAGTGAGTATGAGGAGTTAACAAGAGACGTTGGTTATTTAAGAGTCAGCAGTGAAATTCCGCATGGACATTGAATTGGTCGCATTTGTTCCCACATTGTGTTCGACTGTTTTTGCTAAATTCTGTGTATGTGTGTATGCATTGTATGTACATTAGATAGAGAGGAAGAGGTTTCGTTGGTTCTACTTTCTACTTATTTATTCTGAGCCAGGCCACAGCACTTTTATGCTAGTCATACAGTTACTACTATTAGAAAGAGAGTACTTTCACCGTCTACCTCATTTTATTTTAGTTTATTGTGTCCTACTCTGCCCAGACTCTATATTTCCCATTGTATACATTAGAAAAGCTGCTGTAATGTATGTATAGTCATTTCTAGGAGAGCATAACTGATTGTGAATAGTGAGTGGAGTTGTGTAGTAGTGAGAGTCTCGTTACTACTACTTTCTCCTATCGTAGGATACGATAACGACTCTTGACTTTGACTTGTCTGCTCGTTGCATTGTTCTCTTAGTACACTTAAGTAGAATTTAGTGTTGAAGCGAGCTAAATGTTGTCAAGAGCTAGTAACTACAGTCCCTATGAACATAGCCTTGACGTTAATATTAAAGTTAAAGCTAACTAACGTAAAATAACAACAGAGAAAGGAGAAAGCAAAGGCAACTTCTAATATTTGACTCCCTTTCTTCTTTCCCAACACAGTCCGTCTATACAGAGTCGTTGGTTGGATATTCTTCTAGAATCTCCTCCCTATAATACTTGTCTAGTTTAGTTCAGTCACGGTAATAAATAACAGACACCATCTGCTACTTACGGCACTAGGACTACTACGTACGTACGTACGTACTGTGCTCTGGAATCCTTTCAATGGTCCGACTGTTTTCTCGACGAGATCCTTTCCACAAGAGACAGGAGAGAGGCTCTACAGAGAAAGCAAAAGTTCTCCTCTCACTACCTAGGAGATGTCACAATGTGGTGAAAGAGCCTATAGAGGGATTTCTATGTACATTTTCCTATATTACATTAGCTTCGATGAGAATGGTAGGCCACTATTAAAGTATCCATCCACACACACTGCCCATCTAACCTAACCGTTTACAGAATAGCCGACTACAGTTTCAAATACACATCCCTCCTCTCATCTCTGCCAAAATCATCTGCTACACCGGCAGGCGGCCCCGTGCAATACAATGAATTTATCTACGAACATTTACCGCTTTCTCTTTTTACACTCATTTTATCAGATCCACAACATTATAACATTATAATTCAGTTCCACTACTAACTACATATACACTTTGAATTATCGGCTTTTCTTACCCTAAACCGTTAATCATTTAGTCTGCGCTACATAAATCTTTCTTTTTCATAACAAGAAATATTAATTGCCTATTCGAATGCGAAAGCCAGAAACAGATTTTAGAACATATCCAACCAAATGGTCTGTACTATGAAATGGATTTGTGGTTTTAATTTTTTTGTGGATTTTCATGTGCTTCAACTCCAACTGCTACGTATACGCTCAAAACATTTCGCAGAATGAAATATAATTATGGAGAAGAGTCCTGGGTAGCGAATAGCATCCTGTGTCGAATTATGTACAGAAATGCATGCAGTGCACCAGTGTCCTACTATTCTCAACTAGAGTCTCTTGTGAAATTAATCCTTTCCGTGGAATGCAATAATTATGCAGGATACAATGAGTTCTAATCTCCATATAACATGACGTCTATGCAATATATTTACTCACTGCACAACTAGCTACCTCTATTTCCCTATTTCTCTTATCTCTTCGCACACTCCCCCTTTTCATCAACTCATAGTGAAAAACACGAGAAATCCATATAGGTACCTTAGTTTATGTAGGCTCCACGCACACTCTTATTAACTCTTAACGAGCCATTCTTATTCCTACCTACAATTTCATTCTGCTGTCCAGACAGAATAAAATACATTATACACAAATTGTAAAATCATTACTTTTGTTTCCCGGAATCTTTCTACTCTCTATTTACATAGTTTGTTACTTCGTGCTCGGGAGTCAGAATAAAAATCCTTTCATATTGTACAATTTCCATTTTGCCATTCATAGCAGTCTTGGTATTCGTGACTTACTCATGCTTCAATTAAAACACAAGTTTCCTGGTGACCTTTTAAAATGAGTTTCTCTAAAATTGTAAACAATAATTAAAATATTTGAACATGTCGTCTTTTTTGATTATCACTATCTTTTCCTTAATGTATAATCTAATATCCCTTTCCAACAATCACAAGCACAGAAATAAATACGGATTATAATATTAGTAGATATTTTGTCCGGGAATCCAATTTTCTCACGAATCTTACCAAACATTATAATTATTTCTAACATTTCAATTATTTCCTTTTGATTAAAAAAAAATTTGAGTTGCCATTTTGTAGAGATTTTTAAGCTCAGATTGTTTAAATAGTGAAATATAATTAGCACGTAGGTAGTCGAAATTTCCTCCTGCATATTTTAATCCTTAGTATAAAATTTCTAATCCTAAATTAAGAGAGGAAAGTTTTGCATTTCTGTAGATAAATGGTTTGAAAATAGAGAAGGATAGGAAATGAAGAAAGTAAACTAAGTCAAAGTCCAATTAAAAGATTTATTTTCTATTTCTCTGTTGTAGTTACGGAAAATGGCTTTAAGTGCAATTCGTCAATGTTACCCTTTGATTTAAACATTTTGGATGTGATTTTATTTAAATGCCAATGCTAATTGCAGTGTGTATACTAGGAATTCTTAATAATAATGGTAAAGTGAACTGATTGTGATGTGATTTCCAAGTGTTAAGGTGACTTTTCCTACCCACTTAAAAATAAGTACGTGTTTACCTAATGCTCTATTGTGTTGTTGTGTGTAAGAGAAAGTAAAGTGACGCTG
>JABASI010001759.1:0-22994 GCA_019776505.1 Tomocerus nigrus
GGACAAAATATGCCAGCTTATTCATAAAATAACATAAATACGTAATCACTTCAAACATATTCCTATATAAATAGTAATTATTTCTTGATCGGAAACATTGTCGATTTTTGTAATCTTCTTGTATCATTATAGTCCTTTGCCTTTGATTTTACAATTTTGCTTGATAGTAGGTACGTTTATAATGGTTGCAATTATCTAAATATATGCATAAGACTATACCACTATACATATACATTCATTAGGTAAACTATAACAATTGCTAATTGATATCTGCACATACTTTTTATAGCTTCGGTAATAATTATTTCTTAATTGCTTTTATTAGAGTTCCATATATATAACAGATAGAGACGTCTAATCTACAGGTTACTAACCTTCCGCATATTATGATAAGTCGCAATTAGAATTGGACTGATTTATTTAGGTATACACACTCGTTCCATCTAGTTTTGCTAAAATGGTTTTACTATTTTGCATAAAAGTCATAAATGTGTGCAGAAAAATGCAAATAAATTGTTTGCCTGTATTATGCTGTATACCTATGCATGAATGCATATTTTCATCAGAGAATACAAAGTTTGAAGATCACTTAATTAGTACTTATATGTACAATTGTGCACGAAATTCATGCAACGTATCTTTTCGCAGAAAAACACCATTTTTTGGTATTTGCTTTTGGATGATGTGTGCATAGTATGGTTTTGAGTACAGATAAGAAATGGTTTTATTTAATTCATCCATTTTTACAAAAAATTGTAACCTTTCTCCTTTTAAACTATTGATTAGTGAATGTGTTTGGAAGAAGTGAATCCCATTGATATTAGTAGGCCACAAGAATTTCACTTCATTCGGGCACTAATTTTATTGATTTTTGGGACAAAAATTATTATCCCTATTTAGAGAAAGGTTTTGAATATGGTAAATACTATTTATCTGATGACCAGCAGATTGTTTTTTTTTGTCTATAAATAATGATAACAAATTATTAAACATAATACCATGCCGTATACTGTTAACCGCGTTCAACCGAGTCAAACGACATTAGATGACGATGAGATTGCTTTTATTTTTCATAACTTCACATTTTAATGTTTTCCTACCATTATAGATGTATATGTACATATACTTACTTATATTGACTAATAAATAAGTTTTAGTTCTTATAGTTTCCAAAAAATCGTTGATTTGGTTTCGATTTATATTTTCTGTCATCTCTTTACAGTAACTACTGTACTTGTAATTTATTATACGATAATACACAAGAACAGACAAATATTTACAATTATTTACCTGTAACAATATTGAATCATATTACAATAAGTATTTTTTAATGAGTAACTTAATTATAGTTATAATTAGTTTATTTTTATCATTTACTAATAATTACTAACTACTAAACAATGCAATTAGACTATTTTTCATACAAAAGAAAAAGGCAAGAATGCAATGGATTATTCTTCTACAAAATAAACAATTTGATACAATGTACCAGAGGCAGTGTTGTAGCATTTTAATTAGTGCTATTTTAACAAGATTGAGTGTTTATTTATGCGAATTACAATTAATTAGTCGATTCTTATATCTGTAGATAAGTGCCTATCATTAGTAGGATCTGCTAAAAACTACATTAATATTTTTATTAATGGTAAAATTTTCTAAATCCTACACTTTTTTCGCAATTTGATATTTTCAGAGGGTATAATTTCTTATAATTACATTCTTTTTTTTTAAAGGTACGTTATTACAGTGTGAAGATATTTTGGATCATGATAACATTTGTCTGTAAGGTCACAAGTCATCTACATAGACTTTAGCGATACAGATTATTACAGAGATAAAATTCAGAATGAGGTCAAGGTTTTGAGAGGAATTATATTTATAGTATATAATCCATGAGATGTACGTAAGTCAGGTATATTTGTTCTTTTAACGCTTTTGAAAATTGCGTCGTCAGTAAGCAGATAAAAACAGAAACATCTACTCTCAAATCTCTTCAGATGTAAATAGGAAATCGAAATAAATACACGAGCCTTGCAAAAGCAATCCATTTGCTCTCTTACTACGTTTTTTAGCTATCATGCAAATTGGTTTCTCAGAAACGTCTTTTATTGACATCCAAAAAAGCTGACGTCGAAAGAAAAACATCTTCGAACAATAAACAGAGACCTACATAACACAGTAATTAAAATTATATTTATAGAAGCCTAATTATATTATGTTAAATTAAAAATTGTTAAAATTAATTTACGTATAAGCAACTCTGCTGCTAAAATTCCTTGTTTTCTTTATACATAATTTCTATATAAAGTAATTTTATTGTAATTAAAATTTATGCAAAATCAAAATAATTATAAATATGAAATAATTTCCGTAAAACAGAAAAAGGAACTTTATTGGCGGTACTTTTCTTTTTACTCCTTAAATAGTTTGTTCAGGATGAAAAGAACCTTTTTGGTAAACTTAAATTTTGTCTTTTGATCAGGTTTTATGTTAAATTGAAGAAAAGACGTCTTTGAGAGCAATTTACTAGAAACCACAATTGAAATGGCAGAAATAATGTAGAGATAGGAAGAGTTTTAACGGCAGTAACAATGCAGCACATAAAAGAAAACCTCTTATACAAAATATATTTCCGAAAGTTCACTCACCAACCATTCAAAGATGCGATTCTGAAAGTTTCTCTATTGTGAGAACTTGTACTTAAGTTAGTTATTTCTCAACTTCATTCATATCCTCTTCCTCTTTCTCCCACTTTCAAAAGAAATCCACATGCAGCCTATTTCCATTCATTTCACTAGTTTTCTAATCTGTTTCTTCGATAGTACGTACGTAATGGAAGGATTAGAAATTATTGTTTAAGTTAATGCATCTGTTAAGCTATAGAGGGATAACTTTTAACTTTTCTGTCCTAAATTCAAATTAAATACCTATTCTTTCTTAGTAACATTTGCATAATCTTTATTGGTTTTCTACACACGTCTAACCTCTAGTTACAATTTCCAGTGAAGTAAAACTTACGATTAGAGGCTTTGCAAAACTGCTTATATTATGCCTACCGCTGGCTAATTAACTGAACACGTTAATTGCTTGCTGATTACAGGTGCAAAGATTTTCACAACACTGGCAATGTAATCTGCTTTTAATTATGAACATCCGCAAAATGTAAAACTGAATTTTAATGTTATTAATTAGTATAATAGTATAATATAGATAAATACCTAAATTAATTTACATTAGTAGTTTTGCAAAAAATCTGTGCAAAATTGTAGGGAATATTGCTTAAACATTTTTTACAAAATAATTGCTAAATAAAAATAAAGTTGTGAAGCCTAACGTGATAAAAATGCTATAACAGGATACAACTCACCTATAAAACTCATTGCGACTTTTTTATTCCTATAAAAAGGATACTATATTATGCTCACCTGTAATAATCACTATTTCAATGCATTGTCATTTAAATATTTAATTAAGTAGGTCAGTTAATAATAAGTAGAAGTATATACTTAGTAGAGAGTCTAGAGAGGTATATATGCGCGGCAATTATCTACATGGGTTTATTTATATTTAATCCGTAGATTTTAGCAGTTTTAAAATGTAAAAACAATATTTATAGGTAATAGTTAATGATGATACAGATGCATTTCTAACGATAAAATTCTATAAACGTATGATGGAAAAATCCCAAGTTATAATTATACTTTTTTAACTCTTAGTCAAATTGAATACAAGATTCTTAATACTAAATTGCTTAATGTTATAATATGTACAATAATATACGGTTTACACTTAGACATTTATCATATTATTAGTATTTATAAACTGATAGATGATGATGATTGAGGTTATTTGCGAAAAAAGAGGCGGATTGACTCAATGTCCACCGGCAAGGTCCAAAGTATTAGCATTAGAAATACTAGAATAACTTTAGAGGCAATTACCAGCAGAGTCAGATCAAGTTCAGACGACAGAACACTTTTCTTTGACTTTCTTTGTGGAACTTCTGGTGCTTTTGGTGTCCAGTTGCAAACTCATATTTCGATGCTTCTCCAAAGTCAACAACTCTTGGAAGAGCTCGTTTACGTTGTGGTTTGTTTTGGCCGAAGTTTCGATAAAATTGCACTGCCATCGTCTTGCTTCATTTTCCCCGTCCACCTATACAGCCACAAGAGAAATTCATTCATATACCAACGAAAGTCGATTAGAGTGAAATCAAATACAGCACTACTGCTCCTCTCAATTTACATCCATATCGTTAATGATAGCACGGAATGTTTGCAATATCATATTTTTTTTCTCAGAAATCCAATCGAAAAAATTATCTAGCATATAATAAATTCCCGGAAAATAATAAGAAATGTGTCCCAAACACAGAAATATATTTCGTGGAAAAATTAATCCATGTTTTTGCTATATTTATTGCGAAGTAGTATTCTGCAATTAATCGCTCAATTTTGCAATTTTGCAATTCGTCAACTATTCAACCAGAGACTGGAAAGGTATAGGTAGAAATCATCTAATCATATTTCTATTTTGGTATGGAACTTTCCGTAGGTATCTAAATACATTTGAGTTCATGAAACGGATAATATGTTGTTGCTAAATTGGTTGCTGCCAAATGTTCCGAATTTGTGTATAATATTTTTAAGAATCCATTGAATTCGTACAAATACCTCATTTGTGTAAATTCCGAGAAAATAATACATTAATTCATCGAACTTTATTTTTTAAGTGGTTTTTTGGGTATTGTTTCAGGTTTTTCTAAGAAAATTTTCCTGATTTGAGAAATGCCGACAAAGACATGAAAAATATTTTATATTGTGCTTTTCCAGTCTCTTTTCATTACGTAGCAGCATCATTTGGCATCATATATCTTCAGAAAATCAGTATTCGTTTCTGATAATTGTGCTATTATTATTGTGTGTTGGGCGGAAAATAATTTTCAATTTGGATTCAGGGGGAATAGAAAGAAAGCTTACATTGGTAAGTTCTCGGTTTTCTGACTCGTCGCATTTGTTTCCAACAAGGATTAGAGGAATATCTTGCATATCACCCTTGATGGATTGGATCATATCCCATATTGGTTTGAGTTCTTCCAAACTCTGCCTCGACGTAACGGAGTAGACCAAGATGAAGGCATGACCTACAAAAAAGATAGTTCAATAAAGTATTAATTCCAATTGTTTGCTCCTCAGAGCGCATTATCGTTTGTTAGACATGTCCAATGTATGTATGGACATATTTCTAAGAAGATATCTACTTGATAATAGTTCGCTATCTCTTCGTCTTTGTTTGCCAACTTATTTCCTATAGGGTCAGTTGTCAGAAGAAGAAGAAAACTGATGAACGTGTTTCTGTTTTGTTGTCTGTCTCTGAAAGGGTCTGATTGAGAGTGCAAATAGAACGGAGACTATCAATCATCTCACACGTGGAAAGAGACGACCTAAAGTAGACATCTTCATAATATAAAACTCTTGAAAGCTTTTTCGATCGATAAGAAGCTTATGTATATCTGCTCTCTCTCTCTCTTCCTCTTTTAGTAGAAATACTTTTTTAGTATATGTACATATAAAAAAAGGAAAAAAACACGGGACCTAATTTCAAATTCAAGTTATCTCTCACACAACTATTACGCTTCGCAGAATCATACATACTTTCTGTAGAAAGAGAGCATTAGCTTTTGTGTCCTCCTTCGTCAACTACTATAGAACCTTTTGTTACAGATTGCTTAAAAGGAAAAACTTGTGTAAGTGTACAGAAAGTATATTTACTTTACCTTTCGTAATGGAGAGCCTTTGCATGGCAGGGAATTGATGGGACCCCGTCGTGTCCGTGATTTGGAGTGTGCAAACATTCTTATTACAACTTATTACCTGCGCAAAACAATTCACAATTATTAAAGTGCCCACTTCTATTAATTAAAATTTCTTAGCAATCCGGCCTTTCAACCTTTCTTCATAAACCACAGTAGTTCCTACATAATTTCCATACACTAGAAAATACCCAGAATTAATGAATGTGAATGACTCTGCTACTGCCCTCCTACACTCCTATAGAAAATTCTACTCCCGAATAAAAAGTAACTGCCAGTTCAACCGAAAATTCCAGATGACAAATTAACACAACATTTTAGTTAGCCATTAGTGAAAGTGGAGAAAGTATAACAAAAAACTCATTCTCATCTTTTTTATAACTTTTTGACGCATAAATGAATTGATTAAACGATTTTTAGATTTGAAGTAACAATCGAATAATAATATTATAATTACAATAGGTTAAAAATGTATTTCTGCTTTTCAATATGGTAAAACCGAAAGATTATGTTGAAAACATTTTTACTTTTTATTTTTATTGCACAAAATAACAGAAATAAATTTTATGAATACTTTTTATTGAAAAAATTCCGTCTTTTCAATTGAAATTACCAATAAGTAACATTATTACGCTTTACGAAAGCTTCTTTCAGTATAGGTGAAAGTGGAGAAAGTTTACAATTATAAGAAGCCGTTCTTAAGTAAAGTATATCTATTTATAAGACTTTTTTTAATTTGAGTAGCTAACCTAAAAGTGCAAAAGAAGTGTGGCATAATTAATTATTGTTCTATGGAACATGGTCTTGGTCTTGTACATAATCGAATCTAAATAAGAGTCAACTTTGAGTAATAAGGTAAGAAAACAGAAAGAAAGGTCTATTAAAAAGTTGCTAACTAATTTTTCTTTGTTTACATCAGTGATATATGGGGAATATATTTTTGTGGCAGATGTGAGAGTATACAGTTGTGTGTTTTCCCTACTAGGGAAAGTAATTTGTTTTAGGCTCATGGGTTTGTTATTATAAATACACAATGAGTAATCGGTTGAGATTGAAGAGTAATAGTCGAGTTCGAGGAAATGCTCATTGGTATGCGATGAAAAGATAAGTTTCTCGTGAGAATAAGTCTTCCGTCTAAGGTTAGACTGTTCAGTTTGTGTCGGCTGCGATAATTAAATAATGATGCGAGCCTTGGTGGAGTAAATTGCATTGCCAGTCTCGTATTATAGCAAGTAAGGTACCTAAGAAGCGATAAGTTTGCATGAGGGAAATCGACTCATCTTTCTTAATTAATTTGCCAGACACTGTGCAACGTAATTATATTTCCTCTCTCCATCACTATCACTCCTTAGCAAGGCTATAGATATAAAATTACTTATAATAACGAGTTGACTATATATTTTCGCCACATTTTGCGGGGAAATGATACAAATTGGCGAAGAACCTGATTTACATTCGATATATATCCATTGACTATAATAATGTTACAAAATAAATGTAATTAGTGAAGGTTACGATTACAATTACAACTCTGCGGTGGTAGTTGGTTAAATTAATCATCGTAATTGCATTAATTAATTGAAAATGTACACACCTGTCGATAAGTGTCCTCGATTGTGGGAATATAGGAATCTCGAAATGTGCCTTTGACGAATCTTAGTACAAGGGAAGATTTGCCGACGCCTCCAGCCCCGAAAACCACAACACGGTAGTCATTGCTCTGTTCAGGCATTTTCTCTTTTCACTCAAGTCCTTCAGATGATTTTACGGCCGATGATTCTATCAGCCTCCTTGCCACTCCACCAACCAACTGCTATAACAAACAATCCCAAAACCTTTTGTTAATACAAACGCTCCCAATAAAACACAAAATATTAAATGTGCACAGATGCTTAACGCCAACTTTATGCCGAATAAACACTTTTCCAAGCTGAAAACCTCTTTTCTATCCAATTAGAATAATTTTCGCAAACTAAGGAGGAATATCCTCCAGAATCTCAAGTAGTACCGCATACCGTGCTATAAATTCACATTTAGAACCACAACAAGATTTTCATTTATTCATTCATTTAATAAAATAAACATTCCTTGGCTTTTGTTTACTTATTTTCACTACATTAGGAATTTAAAACAATAGCTTCTAGCACAATTTAAAGGTGAAAATGCGTTAACAGGTTTCAACAAGTGCGCGTTAAAACGAAATTTACACACAAATTAAATCTTTAGAAATTGTAAACACTTCTGGAGGTGAATAGTATGAAAAATTGGATGAGTACACACAGATACACAAAGTAGGTCTGCAACTCTATGAAATTTTCCACCTTCCATTCTACTATGTATGTAAATGGAGCAGATAACGATTTAATGGACGAAATCCTTTGTTTTTTCACCGTGTAGGAAGTTAGAGAGAACAGGAAGTATTTGTTTTGCGTGCCATAAAATTAGGGAAAGGGTTCTGCGAAAGCATTGCTCTATGTTTGTTTACAAAAGTTGCCCAATGTGATCATGTAATGTAATCAAGTGTACAAACACGGGTTTTCCTACCTGTATCTTTCATCAGATCGTGACTGAAGGGAAGTTATTCAATTTAGCGAGTAAATATTCTACGTACACATAAAATATGCATGTGTACGTACTGCGAGGCTTATCTATTATTGGCAGCATATAAAACTTAATAATAATATAGGAAACCGCGAATATATTATAAGTAGATACATACAATAGAGCTATCTAACTACAACAGGGCTGACATTGAGCTAAATAGCACAGAACATTGTCAGTGTCAGCAGAACTTTTACCGGAACCCGTATGGCTTCTACTTTCTACTCCATTTGTTTCCAGCAGACATCCCAAGTTTCCATATTAAAAGATACGATCCATGAATTTGACGAAACTTACCTACTCACGTCCACTAAAATAAAAGTAAATTGTATATAGCCTCAGATTGGCAAACTTTCCCTATAACCTGAGAATGCATTGCATTTTAAAAGTGTAACTACATGTAGTAGGCTAGCTTGCCTTTCAGGCAAACAGTGATTTCTTCCCACATCAACTGGATAGCAGTCATACCAAATATTTTCGCTTAAGTATAGGGGTTGCAATTGCAAAAGGATCGCACCTAAGAAAAATGGCAGGGGGTGGACGTGGACGTGACCAATAAAAAAGTTGTTTTTCGTATTTTGACTAAAAATGGCTTAAATAAATCACATTTTGTGATAATTTTGACAGTTACTCGCTATTTAACTCAAGGTTCTATTTTGTCTGGATAGATTTCGGGGAAATAACATGTTTCGTCGTACTTGCACTCTTACGACGCCCGTCAGATTGTCAAATCTGCCACTTTTCCACCTACACTCTATAACAGGTAACAGCATCGTAAGCAATTCTTCTTGAAAATAATTTATCAGTTTAATATCAAAGTTTACGATAAAATATTTTTTAGAGATTTAAAAATGCATTACTATAATAGTTAATTTTCTCTCCCTCACGAAATGATAGGACATTGGCCAGTGACTTATCGCCTGGCAGACAAAGGGACCCAGCACATTGATGCTTTAATTTTTGTTGAACTGCGGCATATGGCTATCGGCATTTCGTTTGATGTAGAGTCTATGTAGTAGTAGCCTTCGTAAAATATGCTAGTGTGTGGTATAACTTGGTCCGTTTGATTATTGTGTATCTACGTGGCTTATAAATAAGTATTTCCCTTGTTAAAGGATTGGGAAGAGAAAATAAGAGACGAAATCCGGAGATTTGAGTTGGATATACATTATTATATTTGTATGTGCGGAAAGATTGGATGGAGAGAGAGAGAGAGGAGTTTGTGTTCTAGCTGGAAGGATCGTGGTTAGAATGTGTAAGTAAGCAATAAAGGAAAAGACAACTGTATGTTGTGAGAGCGAGAGAAGGAGAAAGATAGAGAGAGAGAGAGCTGAGTGTGGTATGTGTGGTGTGACCTTCTGGAGAAAAGGATTCAGATCATAATAATGGCAATGGCAAAATGCCATTGCTAATTTGGCATTGGAAGAGGATAGTAGTGTGATCTTGCCGTACAGATATATATTATTATATTCCATGTGTTCTGCCATTCTTTTATGGAGAAAAGCTAAAACTCCTTTCGTCCATCTCATCTTCAGTCAACCGGCAGTAAACGACTATACGACTTACGACTAGTACGTACGTACAGATATATTCGGAAAATAAAGGATTTTCTCTATAGATATATTATTATTCCTTTTATGTTCCGTTATGCGATGTAATATGTGCGAGCCAGTGACGTTTCATGGAGAAAGGAAAAAGAGCATCAGATCAGCGTCGGCAACAGGAAATCAAGGCAAAGAGAAAGGAGCAGAGAAAGTAGATATTGGATAATGCTTACACAGTACTACTTCAACTCAACGAATTACGACCAAGTTTTCAGCATCAATTTGCTCCTGCTTCTCCTCTCCCGACTCTCTCTCTCTCCTTTTCCACTGCCGTATCAACTGCCTCCCAGCTTCACTTTATTTCCCACCCGCAAAAACTTTGTATTCGCTTCGCATCACCACACCAGCTATATCCGGACTGGATCCTTGTCACGAAATACATATACATAATACCAAATCCTTGACAAACACCGTAAATTCCTAAAATATTACTCACACTATATATGTATAGCCACTACTACATAATAATTTTGAATCCAACTACTGATATTATCTAGGAATTTAAATTCTTTTTATCAATTTAATTTATTCGTCATTAAAATCTTCACTAACCCAAAAATTCTTCACGCAAAGCTGACATTTTTTATCTGAAGTCTGCTTTCACAAACAAAATAGTAAAAATACAAATGAAAATTCTAAACCGTACATACAAACTATTTTTCATTTTTTTTAAAAAACTATGCGAAATAATAAAATTTTAAGTGCACATTGTATTTCGGCGCTAGATATCATCCAATGTGTAATGAATTTTTCTCTTTTCCCATTTAAACACAATCAAATGGTTTCTCGTTCATCTAGTCATAGGGCTTCTTTAATTATGCGTCATTTTTATAGTTTTTATGACTGCCATAAACTGAATAATGAAATTCTTTGTCATAAAATAATATAATAGGAGCATAATAATAATATATGGAGAAAGTATTGTATTTTTTTTAAATTCACTATGCTTTTGGGAATAATATTCATTAGTTAAATGTTTCCAGGGCTGTTTACGAAATATTCTAAAGAACGTAGCACTATTTAAGTTATAAATTAGAATCAGTGGTGTTATTTGGGTATTTACGTTGTGCATTCCGGTGAAATTGTCTTAATAGGATGATGTCTATACACACGTTGTAAGGGACTTTGGTATTAAAAGAACAAAGAGCTTAGAAAGGAGAAAGGAGAAAGTAGAATGGGGAAGCGGTAAAGATGTTAGGCGAGAGAATTATATTCTGATAGGAGTTTCTTAAAGTTGAATGCTGAAGGTTGCCATGATTTGGTGTGGTTGAGCCTGTGTGAATTGGAATGATGGGATAGGCGTGTGGAGGTGGACTTGGAGGAAAGATGCAGTTGTAAAATCTAAGTGCAAAGTTGAGGCATGCTGTACACGACGTCCCCTTTATACTAGCAGAGAGTTTAACTTTAATGCTTAAGGACTACTACACTACCTACGACCTACCTACTGCACTAAGTTTTCTTTTTATTATACTTATAGTCTATGAAATGGAATGGTACTTGTCAAGGACTTTCTCAATCGATTGTTCATTCCTACGTACATATATATACATACATATACTACTCACAATTCTCATTCCTAATTTCACATATCGAAGAGTTTTGCTTTGTGCTAATGCTAAGTCTAGTTGAGCTAAGGCTCAAAATCCTACGTTAGGATTCTTCCTCACCAGAATAGAAAATTCTAAAGCCAGCAGCAATGCAGAATGCAGACAACGATAGTTAGCATCCCGTCAATTGTACTCCATGTATATATATACAAGTTATAACTACTCTTAAAATATGACTACCTATATAATATATTTATATCTAGTAGTTATAACCTTTTCTCTAGTATAAACGTTTTTGTCATCACAAAAAGTCAGTGATACACATACAGCTTACAACTACAGCGTCATTTTTTTAACAGGTTCGCCATGTGCGCACAATTTCCTTTTTTCTTACTAAATACCACTAAATATATTATACGATCTTCCATTCTCAAAATTGTCGCATAGAAAAACATTTTCGTGGGTTAGAAAAGACTTTTAGTAAATGTGGTAGAAATGGAATGATTTTTTTAAATGTAGAAAAAGGTTTTCATGGGGTAGGACAGGATAGAAAAGGTTATTACCGTAATAGGATATGGCCAAAAATAGTTTATCGTTTTGTATAGAAAGGGGAGAAAGTTTTTCTGAAGTAACGGGCTAAAAGAAGCTTTTCGGTTGTAGAAATCCTTGAAAAATTCGTTCATTTGCTAAAAATAGTATGAAAATGTGTTCCACAATGTAAGAACAACAAAAAGAGGTTCGACGTGGAAGAAAATAGTTTCAATTTTCAGAAAAGACGCAAAAATCAGTTTTTCATACATTTGACAAAATTTTTTAGATTTGTATAAAACAAACCCGAAAAACGAACGAAGGTTTTCACGTAGTTTGGTAACAAAAGTGGCGTGGACATTTTCCATGTGGTCAAATAGGGTTATTATTTTAGGGTTTTTCATTGAGGGTTATTTTTCGTCATACTTCACATTATTTTTGCCTTTTATGTAAGCGTGAGGTATAGAAATCTCGTGCATGTTCAGTGTTATGTTATGATCAGCTGAAATAAACTCCCCCTGTATATCAAAGTTTCTATAGTATGTACATCTCTTTAAGAAACTGTCGTTGTCCTTGTGTTGTGTGTGACTTCCTAGAGCAGAGAAAGGGAATGGGACAAAAGGATATGAATGTATCAATATATTATAATGGCACAATTATAAGTATAACTGCTGCTATGAAAAGGAAAGGTAGAGCTATTGTTAGTTGAGCTGTTTGTATTTGTTCCCTGGGTGGTTTCAAAATTTTATCGCTAATAGCATCTCACACGGAATGATATTACGGGGACACGAGACCAACAAACTTTACTTTTAACTGTTGACTAACTATAATAATATGAGAGTGCAGAGCGAAGGCACTCAAGCTAAGGCATTGCAGATCTACGAAAAATAAATAGGAACATGCTTGCTATAAATTTAGCCAAACTTTTGCTATTCACAGTGAGTAGGCCAAAAAGCGAAGCTATTCAGGGGGAAAGCACTTTTAGATATTTTGATGCATGAGCATTAACGCCATTAACGGCAATCAGCGTCATGAGGGAACTACATGTGTTGCACTCAACTCGTAACACCTCAAAGAAACTACAGAACTGCTTAGAACACGTGCAAAGAACTGTTACTGATTATATTATATCCATTTTAAGTCCTCCTCCTGCGCATAACTTAGCACCTATTAATTATGCCGACAAGACATTTCTCCTCGTACTAACTTTCTCCTTGAATTCTGAGCATTAATCCTAAATTATGCACTAACTTTTGGGATTAACATTTTGAATAACTAATCTTACAGCCCAGCAGCAGTTGATTCCAATCTCCCGAAAACTCATTGCATGTCCACAGTTACTTTAATGATTTTTCCTCTATATTTGTCTCCTGGTTAATTACGTTGTTGTAAATGTAAATGAAAATGTGAATTATAGAGATCGTGACATTTTGAAAATAGCTTCGATATTAGTGATACCTCAAAACACTATATTTGAAAAATATGAAACTTCTATTTTTTTTCTTATCAAACACCGTGTCAACTTTCACTAATACTTTTACTACGAAATTCTATTTTATTTACCAAACAAATGGATTTACATTTACCAAGCACAAACACAAGGAGAACACAGCTGTAAAAAATTTAATGAAAAGATTTCTTCTTTTTCTTACTATACACAATTTTACAGCTTTACTTTCTCATAATTTGAACATTCAAAGGAGATGGATTTTTCTGCCAAAGTTTTATTTCGTTGATTTTAATTAATTTATATTTGTTATGAATCTTCACAATTACATTTATTATGAATCCTATTTAATTGGATCAGAGATGTCTTGTAACAGATAATTAGTAACAATTATTTATAGACAATATTTCCTAATTGAATGCGTGCTTAAAACAAGCTGATTTAATATGTAAATTGTAAACTGCGAGAAGTTAGCAGTGCTACATCATAAAATGGACTGGATACAGTGAATGGATAAATTAAGTGCATGTTCTTGTAAAGAACATGAAAAGAAGAAGCACGCACAAGACATGCTACTTCGAAATGGCAATTTAGCAATATTTGTCTCTCTCGGCACATGCTTTTTCTTAAATTACGTGTAGTTCAGCATTCTCATGAAATATTAACTGAATGTAAAGGAGCTACTTTATTTTCTTCATAGACAAGCTTCATAATGCCTAGCTAATTATAGTAACAAGCCATAAAAACGCAGTTAAAATCAGTAGTACTAAGTAATTGCATAAAAAATAGATAAAATGTCCCTGTTTTCACGTTTATACTTCATTTCATTCATTCAAATGCTATAAGTTCCATCAAAGTCAATAATATTAGCAAAAAGTCATGTTGTTCATAAATCTAAATATGGATTGAAAAACTTTTTTGCAATCGATTATAATAATTATAATTGCATTATAA
Organism: Tomocerus nigrus; assembly: GCA_019776505.1. NCBI lineage: Eukaryota > Metazoa > Arthropoda > Collembola > Entomobryomorpha > Tomoceridae > Tomocerus > Tomocerus nigrus. The sequence continues at coordinate 14,494 of JABASI010001759.1, forward strand.
GAAGTCTGTGTGTACAAATACGTTTAAAATAGCCATGCAGCAGTCCAAAGTTCAAACAACTCAAATGAATAGACATTGGTATAGTACGTCGTTGGAATAACGTGGAAAGTAAATGCTATCCCACCAACACTTAAATTTAAGTTGAAACATTCAATAAATATTTACTTTCGAATGTTACAGTTATTTGCGTTCTTTAAAATAAAGTGCAAACAACTGGATTTTCCAGTAATACAGAACAGGAGCCGACTACAATGCGAGAACTTGTAGATTGAGTACCGGTGAAAGCATCACATTGAGTTTATATAAGAAAAGAGAAAGGTAGTCACCTTACACAGCTGTGTATATATTTACTTTTCACAGTGATCATTTGTAAAGTGTGCTTTTGAGTGTACAATTTCAAAAACAGAGATACAATTACACACAAATAATTAAATGAAGTAATGATCAGCTTATTAGTGCTTTGATGTTTAGGAAATAGGGATGGATGACAATCAAATTGTTCAAAGAGCTTATGAAAGGTGATTCAGTGAACGAAACAATTTGTTTCTCTTTGAACTTATTGGCAATAATAATAGGACAGTTCCAATAATAAGCTAATTAGAGTGAAAGACTCCTATATATTTATTTACGTAGAAGGATACTTTATTTTTAAAATATCTCATTACTTTTTTATGGTAAAAAATTGAAAGGAAGACACTACACTACTGTGACTGTAATTGCTCACTAGAATGTATTATTATATTTATGCAGTCTAGCATAGCCTATAATTATTTACTTTCTCTCGCAGTATCATATTTTCCTTGCGTATTTTCATCTTGACTATAATAATAAATGAGCTAACTTTATTTATTTACGTTATAAAAAATACACATTTCTCCATTTCAGAACTGTAACGAATAACGAAGATTATTTAACTAGAAAAGCTGATAAGGATTTTTGTTTAGTTAGACATGTTTATTTTTAGTTGACATTGGCCAGCTGTGCAGCATAGAAACACGTGCATTTTCTGATGATGATAGTTAATTAAAGCAATGTATCAGAATTAGAGTTCACATTTGCCCTTTAACAAGTGAAGCTTGAAAGAGTTGAGTTGAAAGTAACAGAATAGGGAAAGTCTGGTAAATTTAATTCCTGGAATAGGATGCTAGTCATCAAGTGATCATGTCAGCTATCAAATTACTCTCTATCAACCTAAAATTGAACACAAATTACTTTTACATTAAACAAGCAAGGAAAGTGAGTGTAGATTAACAGTAGCCTATTTATACCTTTGATAATGATAGATACGCGAACCTTGACGGAGGATCCAATTCCCCGTAAATTCTTAGAAGACTATTCAGGTTAGATTACTCTATTGATGTTCAAATTATGATTATTTATAATGTGTATGCTTTTATGTGTAGAAAATCGTTAATATAATATCAAGGCTGTAATGTCATTATCAAATTATCGTGTGGTGACGGTGACTGTGGGAAATTGTGCCAATGCCAATGATACCATAATTCACGCCTATTAATCTTCTATTGATCTGTATAAGTTCAATTTGACGATTGCATTAATTCTCAATTAAGTTTAATTCAAAGAAGCAACATATATAAAGCTTCTCTTTATGTCTGGCATATTTAATCAGGTCAGACGAGTAAAAGGAGAGAGATGCTATAGAAAAGAAAGAAAAGTATATGGGAATAGTCACGACTGACATTAGTAGTTATTACCTGCCTGCCGTCCTCACTAGTCCCAACAACTCCCAACATAGCCATAATATTATTCCCTATATTTAGACTATTACACTTACAGATGTTCTAGTAGAGATAAAAGTTCCCTAGCTCGCTATATAATAATATACCTACCTATGTACGCCTCTACTATGTCAGGTCAGGAAAATCTTTCTGTAACATTATGGAACCGACCTAGCCCACGCATTGTTACACTTCTATAACTTCTATCCAACATAAAGACTCAAATTTCCACTAGAGTTACTTAGCTCATTGATGCAACACAGCCTATCGAAATATACGAAAGGACTAGTACATGACATGACACTGCAATGCAGAATTAGCTACTAATTTCCAAAATTTCATTTTCTGCCAAGTACGTTACATTGTACATTCGTTTATATTAGATTATCGCTTTGAATTAATTATCCTATAAAATGTAGAAAATTAAGACAAAATCCCTAGTACAGCAATTTTTACTGCATCATACAAAATCTAATTAAAATCCTATTAATATATGCTGTCTCTTAAATACGTCAAACTTTAATCTATGCGAATCTACTCAACCACTCTACAAACTAGTTTCATTTTTTACATCGTCCGATTATCCTAATTTATTCCATGAATCATTTACCTTATTTTGAATATATTATTTAATGATGACTGTTACTTGTACACTTCCTGACAGTCAACTAGAAACAAATACTAAATAACACTGTAATAAGTAAGTAGAATTGTAAATTAAGCTGCCTTAAAAAATTAATCAGTGTTTACATACATTCATACTTAGGCAAGGATAAGATTACTTGGTAGTATATAGTTTCTTATCCATAGTTGGATTAGTTTTAGGATAAATAGAGGATTATTATTTCAGCAATGCTCCAGATATTTAGCTATTATAATATTCATTTTTTACTCGCTTCGAGATTTTCACAGCACAGACTCGAATTTCAAGTATTTAAATACGAAAATCATAACAATGCAATTGTCTAATCTAACTAAACTATATTATAGGTGTGCGTGGTATTTGTAAATGATTTTAATGTTTAGTCTGCAAGATTCTGTATGAGCTTTTGTAATAATGTATTTTATTTGTAATTTATATAGTACACAATAGATACCAGGTTGAAAAGTGCGTTTGGTTCCATTTTTCTAGTACTCAGCCAAACATAACATTCTTTCAGTACATAAATTGCAAAGTAGTGTATCAATGTCAACGTTTGACATTTGAGATGCCAATATTGACAGTGTGACTAATCTTAATTCCAAGTATTAAGCTAAACTGGCAAAATAGGGATTTCCGTGAAAGATTATCTCTCGCTTGATGACTGTACATCTTTCTAATCGCGGATTAATTTCAGTTTCCTATCATCGCAGTGGTTCGTTGACATAATTATAATGTTGTCAGTCTTGGAAAGGTTTCCTAAATAAATTGTAAATTAAAATGTACCTTTAAAGATGCGTTAAGGGATTTGTGAGGTTGAAAGTTGAAATTGAGATGATTAGGTGCACTGAGGATGCTGAACCATTTAATTCCGACTATTTCCCACCACTACCACTAAGTAATTGAGTTGAGGACGTTGGATAACAAGTTTACGATAAAGTTGCAGTATAGATCAGAAAATTTTCAAGTGTTAAAATACTGTCAACTGTAGGGGCATATAGCATATAACTGGATTAACTAGAAAATTGGTTTATTGCTCGGTGTGATAAAGTCGTGTGGCTAATCCGGGATTAGTGAAAAAAGACGGAGAATTAGATTTTGAACTTACTTTAACATTATCAAATGGCCAAGCAAAGAAGTGATCCGGAGTGTAGAGTGAAAATCCAGAGAATAAAAGATGTAGGTATCTTAAAGATGATTATTAAAGATATGAAGTTGTTTTTGTAAGGAACTTTTGTTTATTGAAACTTGAGTAGTAGTAGTCGTAGTGTGTACTATTAAAGAGATGGGCTTTATTTAATCTGTTTTCACTTTGGGTTATTGAGATGACTAAATATATAAAGAGTTCTTTAGTTGAGTTCACGTGTGGAGAAAACGTTTTTGAGTGTGGAGCAAGACGCGAGTGATCTGTTTGTAAGAAGATAGAGGATTGTTGATGACTAGTAAATGATCAAAAATAGTGTGAATTTAGAAAGTGTATTGTGCTGGAGATTGGTACGGGAAAAGAGCTCCGGGTTCTCGCAGTGGAGTTGAGCAGGGGTTTTCTGGATGCAGTTCAGTTGGATTTAGTGAAAGCTGCCAAAGGGGCACAGAAGAAGAGTGTGTATGAAGTTCGTGCGAAGGAAAGCAGGAGAGCCAAGTGAGAGAAGCTTACTCAACGTCATTCATAGTTACCTAGGAGAAATTATCGACCGAAACCCCGGATTCGGATAGTTACATACACTGGAACTGGATTCTCTAGTCTCGTGCCGTAGGACAGAACAGAGCCCTGCGACTCTCTCTATTGCTCTCTCTCTCTCTGTGCTTTCTACTTTCGCGGATTTCCCTAATGTAGATATCCCATTCCTACACTCCACTACTATGTGCGTATGTTACAGAGACAGCTTTTGGCCTACGGGACAAGTTTACTTCACCTAGGCCGTGTATATCTTTCAATACTCCGAAAATTCTAATTTTCTGCATAGCTGAACAATCAAGTGATGACAAAGGTTTAACAAATTGTATTAAAGTTAAAAGAAAACTGAAAACTATTTAAGTTGATGTTTTATACTTATTAACCTTGGTCAGCTACATACTTTTCAAATCTTGCAAAATTCCTTTTACCTAAACTAATGAAATGAAAACAGGAATTTCCATAAATAAGAATATCAGACTGTTCAATCGCAAAGGTTTTATTTGTAACCTTTGAAAACACACATTTCTGGTTCCTTATATATACCTATTTTTGACCTAAAATAGTTTCGCTGAAAATAATGAAAATTGATACAATTTTCGGTATACCTGTGGCCTAGACTAGTTACACTTGACCTTCAGAGACGTGTTATTGACATTAATTAGTTCAATAGGACTGGCACATGACACATCAATAGGAACTGACAATTTTTACCAAAAGAGTGAAAGTGAAAGCTTAATGAGCTAGAAAGGTACCTATCTACAATAACCTTAATTCAAGAAATAAAGAACATTATTAATTTCTTGGCTGTTTAAATTAATATATAGGGTCTACTTATGTGTATACACATGATATAATTTTATTACGAATGAGGGTTTGAGGATACCCTATTTTGTCGAGACATTCCAAATCCAAGTCATTACTAAATCCGTAAATTATATATGCGCAAAAGAACGGCCTACATATATATCTGCAAAAATTTATTTAAGGGGAATAAAGAAAATTACGAGAATTTAATTTCTTGACTTTTAAACTTAATACTAGATCTACTAATAGTGATAATGTGAACGAGGGAATATAATAATATCATTTTTGTTTAGAAACTCAAAATTCTCTAAATCTACAAATATAGTATAGTAGAAACACAAAAAATTTTTGTGCTTCTAATTATTTATTTAATTTTTATTTTTACTAATTTTTCAAAAAATATAAAAAAACATTGAGAAAACATGGAAAACAGGTAGCATTAATTATTAATATCCAGCAAAAACTGATGGAAATCATCGAAATAAATCGAATTCGTTTGATCTAGGCTTGTATATTTGTGCATCAGCAACGTAATTTATGATCCTGTAACACGTAATACATATAGAGGGGAAAGAAGTGTAGCTAAGTACGTAAGTATCAAGCTACCTTTGGTGGCCCAGCACAGAAACATAACATAACCATTCTTACTATTGATTTTCATTCCTTTTCTTGAAATGGATGAGAGAGAAGAGAAGCCGGGACGGGACAGGACAGGAGTAGGCAACGAGAAAGCGAGAGAGAGAGAGAGTGTGTATGTGTGTATGAAGAGTACTTACATATAGCCCGTGCCAAGGAAAAAGATACCTTTAAAAATCGTAGTCTCGTGGACTATTTAAAAGGCCTAATGTACCCGGCTCCTTTTCCTCATTCCTATATCTTCTTGTTGTGAGTAGTAAAAGTGGGAAAAAACGGAGCTTTGGTTGAGACACTTTGATCGCATGCCCGGCATTGTTGTAGGCAGACACGGGAATGAATCCCACCCACTCACCCAACAGAAAAACGGCTTTTTATTTTAAATGCAACTGAAGAGTCGGCTGAAGTGCAGAGAGCTAGACACTGCAAAAACATCGCTCTTCTATTTAGCCACACTTTACATACTTCACTCAAGGCTCTACAGAAATTATGCCCACTCTTTACTTCCACTACTCAACACTATAAACATACACTCCCTTTAGATATGCCCAACATGTGCCAACCTATTTTTTATCCACTACATTACGTAATACTTAAAACACATTTATGTGTCATGCAAAACATTCTCCTTTAGGGAAAACACGTTTGCTCATTTCTCTTTTTCCACGTACACACAAGAAACTTTTGGGGGGCTGACCTGGAAAAACATTACATTACTGTATTTATACGGTTAGGTACCACACAAGCATGTAAAATTAGCAAATCATTTACAAAAGCAAATAGTAAATTAGCAACAAACACCAATACACTTCATTTATGGCAGAAAATAAACAATGGCAAAAATTGCTTAACTTCGCAAGAAATGTTACATTTTTTGAAGAATACGAATTAAGTAATTTTGAGTATTTTTTATTATTAAAAATACACAAAATTACTTAACTTCCCAAGAAATGTTAAATTGTTTGAAGAATACGCATAATAAACACACAAAATTGCTAAATTTCTCGAGAAATCTTTAATTCTTTACAGAAAATATGAGAAAATAGCTTAAATTCGAGCTAAACTGAAAAATTCTAGCATTTTAGGCAAAATTAAGAAATATCATAAAAATGGGTTTCGGAAGGGTAAATTATTTAGTCCCAAAATATCTCCAAGATATATACGTTCTTGGTCATGTACGTATTAACTGTGTCCCTGCCTGTATTATGGCTTTTGGTCATTGGTCTCTATTCGGGATTTTATTTATTAGCTAGCTAATAAATCGCCTGATGATATGATATGACGTAACATTGTGACTGTATTATCAGAATTTATATTTACACATTTTCTATGTTCTTGTGACGAAATAGAATTTGCGGTTATCATCTGTAAAATTTATTGGTGCTTTTATTTATTAGCTTGTTAACAAGTAACCTGACGATACTATGACGTGACATTGTGACTGTATTAGCAAAAGTTATAATATTTACACAATATTTTCTATGCTCTTGTGACGAACTAACGTTTGATGCAATCATCTACATAATACAATAGGTGGTTTTATTTATTAGCTTGTTAATAAATAACCTGACGATATGACGTAACATTGCGACTGTATTATATCAAAAGTTCTGTGACGAAAGAAAATTAGATGTTATTGCCTGTTTAATTTATTTGGTGGTGATTGGGTTAGGAGGAAGAGAGGAAGCTGGTGAAAGTAATCTGCGGGGATACGTAGATGGTGAAGGGAGGGAAAGCGTAGAAGTTGTGATAGTCGCGTCGTTGTTCTAGTTCTATGTACGTTATAAATTAAAGATTAGAGGTTATCCATAATGCTTTGAGTTTGAGTCTATTATAACAAGGGACAGAGAGCTAGCTACCTCCTGTTCCAGATTAATGCACAAAACATATTTTCCCTTTCTGTAAATGGAAGGAATAACAGATGCACAGCCGCTTTCTTCCCTCAGTGTGGGTGTTTGTTTGCCGAAATGTAAAACTTTCGACGGTGCAGCCTGCTACAATCCAGAAACTTCACAAACGGCTGCAACTACAACTTCCTCTCAGAAGAGAACAGGATGGCCAGTCCGTGTAACTCGAATATGATAAGATATCTTACAACGTATACATATTATATAAATATATATTAGCTATATTATATCCTATGCTATTTTATTAGAGAGCATAATATAATATAGAGTCATACTGTCATGTACTTTCTCCTTCGGCTTATCCTTAACGACTTTCTGACGTGAACGAGATCACACGAATCCCAATTTGCCCACAACAACCACTACCAACAATTTCACCTTATAAAATCTCATAGCCACTTCCATTTCATATTATAATATCTCTTTCCAGTAGAACATCTATGTATAATGATAGCTTTTTAGGCAGTTTATTAGTTTGCGCTATATTATTATACAGTAGGTGATGTTTAAGAGAAAACCTATATTTAACGCAGTCTCTGCATAAAAATCAAGTTTCAAGATTTGCGTCATAGAAAACTAACCCATGCACACGTAAATATTAGATGCTTAGGCAGAGAGTGAGCAGAATATGCTATTATTATTTAGCAATATGGATCATACTACATACTGCCGAGACCTATTCTTACTCTTCTGAGTCTAAGCCATCTTATACTGATGTGCATGCGGCAGAATAAAATCTCTTTACCTATTCAGGTGTCCATAATCTCTTTATTAGACAAAGTACTAAATTACAGATATAAACTGATATGCAAGTATAAACAATCCCTTTCATTATCCTTATAAGCTAAATATAATACACAATTAAAATATCCCATATACTTATCTTGCCATTTATAAATACGTATGTACAGATTTTTGTGTTACGTAAACTTTTATCTGTTGATACTTATAAATAACTTTTTTCAGATCTTGCTTTTTCTATTCAATAGCCAGCTTATAGAGCAGTTTCTTGGAAAATAAAATTTGTGATGCTTTTCGAACAACAAGAAGACGCATCTGGGTAGAAATAATCGAATTAGTTCATGCAAGAGATCTGCACTATT